>CABFWB010007591.1:0-23757 GCA_902151455.1 Timema bartmani
CTAGGGGATTTTGACCAATGCCTGTCAGTAACGGGCAGCGAACCAAGTACCCCAACGGAGATGATTCGAGGCCAATACTGCCTGGCGTCAATAGACATATCCGCAACCCCACACGCTGCAAGTGGCAAAGAGTCCTTGGAGACACCGGTATATTTGGCGAAGTCAATGGAATTAATCAAAAGTTCTCGCCAAGATGTAAGTTTCATTAACAAGTACTTTCTTGCGGTTTACCGATTTTTCAACTATAATGAGTCTACTAAAACGTCAATCTCATTTAGTATTGTTTGACAGTTATGTCCAGGGTAGGGTTTTAATCCCCGACTAGTGTCTTAAATGGTATTCAATTCTCCAAGGACGTATGTTTTTTCTAAGTTATAGCCTCGCCATGCCCCTTTAGAGTGAATATTTGGAGATTCACCGCAAGACTCTAAGTACAAGAAATCACTTAATATAGGCTCACCCCAAGTGGTAGTTATTGGGGTATGTGGGGTATAGATTATTGTAAATGCACAAGCATAAGAGTGAAAAGTTAAAAACCAGCGACATAAAACCAATTTGAGATTTTTCATATTTCTTGTACTTTCTTCAGTCAGGACACATCCTACCCCAGTTCTCGACGATCAAATGGGGGTTGTGCGTGCCTCATTCCTGCACTCCTAATGACGTGGACGCGAGTCTTACGAACGCTTTGAGGCACTTTGGCACCTCCCTTACGGGTCTTCAAATTGAGACCCAAGTGGATTCAGACATGTGTTATGACGATCAATCCACGGAGCTAAGCGTCGGGACTGTCATTGCCATGTGAGTGACACAAAAGATATTCACGTGTGTTGTCTGTTTCTGTGTAAAAGGTGTTTCACTTGCTTTCACCCCATAAGTTTTCATTTAAAGTTTCAAGCTAATGGACGTAATTGGCGTATGAGAAGAACTCTGGCCCCGAGAGAGAGTGAAACATACTGTATATTCGGTGCTTGTATTAATAATAATATTAATTATTATTATATTATTACTATTATTATCATCTTTTTAATTAATAATATTATATTTTAGATGTATGCTTGAATTATAATTGATTTATCACCCACCATTGATTTTCACGTTTTCTTTACAATCTCATTTAAGGAGGTTTGCTGATTACTGGGATTTTGGTGTTAGACTTTCTGCTGGGTATATTAGCTTTTAAATTCTAGGTTCTACTTCCCTACTTTATTGATAAAAATAATCTAGATGATTGTATTCCAAACGTGTTTAAGATGTGTTGGGGGGAGGGAGGCTGAACCTATCGCATTAACACATGTGTATATGTTTCAGTTTCTTACTGTCCAATTTTCTGGTGATAGAGATTTAGAGTTTAAATCTCGTCTTAATATATTAAAGGATTATTTTACATATATGATTTTACCACTCCAATTCCAGAAAGTGTGTGTAAACTTTATCTAAACTATAATAGGTGTAATTACTACTTGATTAGTATAGAAATGTGGATTCTAGAATTAGGTGACTAATTTTGTGGCCTGTTTTTTTCTAAGACAGGCTGTTTCCTAAGTTCCAAAGTGTGAAGTGATGGAAATAACAAGAAAGAGGTAAGGGCCTAATAGATCTATAAGGTTGGATGGAATGTGAACATGACAGCAGGGAGGGAGAGTTGTTCTATAGGTGCGTAAGAGACCTGGTATTGAGAAGAGAAGTCCCCTTGAAGTGTAAGGAATTAAAAATCAAATATCCAAAGCTACTAAATATGTTTTAGTGCGGATTTAGCCGCATCTAGGTATCATACTTTGAAAATTAAAAAATTACACTTAGACACGGGACTCAAACTCGGGAATTTTGGCTTAGTACGCCAATGCTCATAACCACTGAGCTATCCAAGAATAATCCCGTGACAAGAATAATTCTTCACTCATATTTTAAGGCAGGAAATCGTCGGCTATAGATGTGTAATTTATTAAGATCCCGAGCGTTCATAACGTTCAGCTGAATGATTTCCGCACGTCCATCATAGACTCTGCCTTAAAATATTAGTGAAGAATTACCTCGGGCATGGGACGATTCCTGGATGGCTCAGTGATTAGAGAATTGTCGTACTAAGTCAATACCCATGTCCAAGTGTCATATTTTAATTATCACGATATGTAAGAAAGTAATGTACAGGGCATACTTTGTACCTATTGTTACACACGCAGCAGAAACATGATCAATGAATGTAAGAGAGACAAGGAAAGTGAAGGACACGGGAATAAAGATTGTGAGGAGCATGTTAGCTGTCACGAAGAAAAACAAGAGTTGGAATGAAGTTATCCGGGGAAGAGTGGAGATAAAGTGAGTACATGAGATAGTAGAGGAAGCAAGACTAAGATGGTATGGGCATTTAATGAGGATGGAGAATAGAAAGGGCACCAAAGAAAATGTTGGAAATGAAGTATGCGGGAAAATTGAGAGAAGAATAATGTGAAAAATTAAAGGAGGAAGAGAGGTGGATGGATAGAGGAATACGGAGGCCTTTTACTAAAATGACCCTGCCACAGTCTGGATACGTTTAATGTTAATGATGATGACTTCCTAAGCTTTGCATATATTTAATTTGTGTCTAAAATGTGATAATTTAAAGTTCCAGTATTTGTAATTTTTTTTGATAAGAATTATAACAATTAAATTAATGCCATAGTTTCATCATACTAGCCGTCCAGTCAGGTCGTATTTCCTACTAGGCCCGGGCCTAAAGAACAACTCGATAAGAGGAACAACAAAGCTGAGGAAAAAAGGCATACGCAAATACTTTGTTAATACAGCCAAAAAAAAATTTTTTTTTGTGAAATGTCATGCATGCTTGAATCTTGTAGGTAAATTGCAGTATTCGCTCCCTGTTGGGCGTACTGAAGGTGGTCTCTCCAAAAAATTCTTCAACTCTCCCTCTACGTAAATGCGGGTACACATTCCTAACTCACTAGTATGATTCGTACTTATACGTATAACCTGAACAGGGGTATGGTCGAACTGGTCCGACGGTCAAGACAATCCAAAAGGAATTTTCGAGCCCATACCGAAGGGTCTTGTCGAACTGGTCCGATGGTTGAAGGTCCACCCAATTAGTAAGGTTGAACTGGCTAGTTCGACCGTACCCCAGCTGGGAATCCCTCACCCCCTACTCGCCCAGGTGGCCGGCCAGTGGTCACTCAGTTGTCAGTTGTTTGCAGAGTGGTGTGCAGTGATGTTTTCAATGTTAAGTGAGAGAGGGTGTAAAATTAGTGGTGCATGAAGGTTTTAAATATTCTAAGGCAGACAAGACACAAACGGGCCAAAAGTGGCGGTGTTCAAGAGGGAAAGGGTGTTTGGCTCATTTATTTACATAAGACGTGGGTTAAAGTGTCTTAAATACTGTTGGTGCTCATAACCATGAACCTTGTCCAAACCTCAGTAGACAGTTTATTTCGAACAATGTGAAACGCAAAGCTAGTGAATCTTTACTGGAACCTTCGGCAAAGCTGATACGAAGAGAGATCGCCTTCGCTCCTGCTCCCTTGGCTGAGAACATCTGTAGGGATGATGTTAACCGAGTTAGAAGGAACCTAACCTACTCCAAAAGGAAACATCTTCCTCCTCTTCTAAAATGTGCTGCGGATGTGCACGAGGACTTTGACAGCGTACAGATAAAGGCTGATAGAGGTGAGGATATGTTGTTGATGAATGATGTCACTGAACATATTGTTGTGTTGTGCCCAAGGAGTAATTTGAGTTATATAGTTGAAAATGAAGCAATATTTGTTGACGGGACTTTTACTTTTGCCTCTAAGGGCCAGTTTTATAGTCAGATTTAGTACGCCTAAAGTGCGAGTCGATACTAAATACAGGACGACACCTACCTAGACCAAAATGGAATGGGCCAGTTTCGCATATGAAACTGGCCCATTCCATTCAATTTCAGGTAGGTGACGTCTCGTATTTAGTATAGCGCCGCACTTGAGGCGTACTAAATCTGACTATGAAACTGGCCCTAAGTACTTTTATCAATTTTTCATAATACATGGAGTAAAAAATGGCAATTACATACCGTTGATCTTTGGTCTTTTACCCGATAAAAAAGAAGCAACCTACAGAAGCTTTTTTAAACATTTAGTAAAAAAGTATAAGGAGATGAAACTAACATTTAAACCTAAAATAATTACAATCGATTTTGAAAAGCTATTCACAACGCAGTTCAATCTGTTTGGTCTACAGCTGAAATTATCGGGTGCAGATTTCACCTTTATCAAGCCTGGCGGAGTAAAATCGAAGAGGTTGGATTGAGCGTTGAATATAAAAATCCATAATCAGAGGTCGGAAAATGGCTACACTGGGTTTTTGGGCTGAGTATGTTTAACTGTGAAGAAGTAGGAGACGCATATATAGAAGATCTCGAGCCAATCCAGTTAAAATCCCCTAAAGTTCAAAGGTTTGTGGATTATTTAGTAGACAACTACATTGATAGCTGTTCTAAGTTTCCACCAAATAGCTGGACATCGATGTCTGTGTCATCAGAGCGCACTACAAACGTATGCAAATCCTTTCACGCAAAATTCAGCAAATATTTCAATCACTCTCATCCGAACATTTTTGCATTCATCGAAGCCATAACGATCGTTCAAACAAATACATACATTGCCATCCGGAGCTCAGCAAAACCTAGAACCATCTTCAACGGCAAGCACAAAAAAAGACTTCAGTACCTGGAAACTCTACAAAAGCGCTATAGTTCAGCAGATCCACAAGAAAAAATATCGAGTTTGCAGTACATTAAGAGTACAAAAAGGTTTAGCAAAATTCATGGATCACGAAAACCAGATTCAAGTAATACTGTAAATTATGTAAATAAGTACTCTTTGATTATTTGACAACGCCAACATGCTGCTACTGTACATAAATCATTTGACAAGGCCGAAAGGCTGCTTGCTGCATATATTTACTATGTAATTAGGACAGTTAGTATTATAACGAGTATATCGAGGCGCAGTTTTAGAAGAGTTTTGCTAATTTTGAGAAAATTTGCAATGAAAAGAAAACATTTGGTTGGTTTGTAATTTATAAAAAAAGTTTTGTATGATTTTTATTTTTTAACCGAGGTTTCTTCACAGGTTTTTTACGTTGAAAAGATGCTTTAAAATGATATGTCACACGTTTTTTTTGTTTTAAATTTGTAAAAAGATGCCTTAAAATGATATGTCACACTAAATTTGTAATATTATTATTTTTAAATTTTATCATACAGCACTCCCTCCCCTCCCTTCCCTTTGTAATAACCATAGGACCAGTTCGACAGTGACACTTGCAATCCCTCGCACTGGCCATCGGACCATTTCGACATTACTAATTGGGTGGTCCTTCAACCATCGGACCAGTTCGACAACACCCCCTAAACAGGTAGTAATAAGCCGTACTCAAAAAATACGTATTCCACCTTCTTTATTAAAAGCTATTTTACTTTGCAGATCAATGTTCTGTGCTGTGATTGCTGTAGCATTGATTGCAACCTTGAGAGACGATGGGACAGCTGTTCAATTGAAGTCCAGAGGCAAGTAATCTCGTTGATTTAACTATTATGAGATAAATGTTTTCGTTGCCATCCAGGCCTCAAATGAGTGAAGTGTTTTTATAAGTTTTACAATTTTATATCAAAAGATAGTATTGTGATCTTAAAAAAAGCTATTTACGTTTTATGTGAACATAAAACAGAAAAAGTGGATTTTAAAATTCTGTCCTCCCCTTTTTTGTATCTATGTCTGTCTGAAACCACGGATCCTAAAAGGTTTAATGGATTTTTTTTTTCAAATATGATATTTGGATTTTATAGGGCTATCCCACCAAAACTGTTTTTTTTTTTAATTTAATCAAGTCATTCAATTAAGGGTAGTTTATTGATGAGTAATTTTTTTTGAATTTCATATTTTTCGAAAATGGCTTTAACAATTTTGTATCAAATGCATATCTAGGGTTGGTTTGACGTGGAGAATAGCACTATATAATTGGTTTGTGGGCAAAAATTCGTTGAAGGGTACTATACTTAAGATTGATTTTTCAGAAACTTGAGATATTTAACAATTAGCTTTAATGTTTTGATTCCAAATTAATATCTTGGGAGTGCTTGACATGATAAATAACCAGTGTCTAACTGTTCCGGAGGTAAAGAATCATTCATGAGTAGTTACTGGTGTAAAATTTTTCAAAAACTTGATATATTTCACAAATATCCTTGACGATTAGGTTCCAAATGGTTTTCTTGGGAGTATTTGATATGACAATTTACACTGTATATTTGTTTTTGGGGTGAAAGCTAATTTATGGGTATTTTACTGATGACTGTGTTTCAAATACTGGAAATAATATAAAAATGACCCTAATTATTTGATTCAAAATGTGTATCTTGGGAGTGTTTTTACACGAAAAATATCACAATGTTCACGTGGGTTTGGGGTAAAAATTGATAAATATTTGTTTGCTTTAGAATAACTTTTGAAAATTCGAACTACTTTGGAAATGGTTAAAATTATTTTGTTTAAAATGTATATCTGGGGAGTTTGACATGAACATGGCTAATAAAGCTATATAGTGTACTTGTTTTTTTAGTTAAATATTAGGTTTTGGGTAGTTTTTCTGATGAATTTTTTTATTTTAATATTTAAAAAAATGCCTTAGCGATTTGTTGTAAAATTAAGCCTGGGCTACTATTTTACTTTATAAATAATAATGTATCCTAATATAAAGTGAATTAAATCAAGTCTAGTTTACTTACAAATATATATAGAAAATTTGAATTGGAAATAATTACATGAAAATGTAATTCAAAATGGGAATTTTGGAATAGTTTTCCTTATAAATAAGACTGACTTTTTTACAAATAACAAATAAGTTTAGATTACTTTGCAAATAATTAATTTTAAAATTATAAATTTTGTTAGATTTATTTGAAGAGTTTGATTAAATTTAAATATGAGAGTGAATATTTTTATTAACAAGATGATGTTTTTGTTTTTTAATGAATGAAACACTATTAGGTGTAGTTTACTCAAACATATGTATTTAAATTATCTTCGAAGCCATAGTACAAAATATGAGAATGTTTGTGCGATTGAATCATACCATTTATATTTATTTTAATGGACAGTCATTCGATGGAATGACAGAAATTTTAAAATGTTCTTACTAGCAAATATTTATGTTATAATTGGTCGCCAGTTCATAGAGGATGGGAGCACGCACACACACACATTTAAATAATACGAGAGAGATGTTCACTATTCTATTACTAATTAGTTTAATGATATGAAATATAAAATATACAATTGTTTACAAGAGATGCTTGCTACATGGTATCTGTCCTTGGGTAAACTACCCTAACTATAATATATTCTTAGGCCATGAAGAGGTCTTTAGTTCGACAACATCCTCTGATGAAATACAGGACACAACTGTCCTATTAGTCAATCAGTTTGTCCCTGCATGAACTCAGAGTCATGAACCGGCAGTTCATGCCTAACTGAAATAATTTACATGGTCAATACAAAAGCCATTATTTCAGGACTAGGAATGTAATCGTAAGATAGGTGGCCGTCCTATGTTACAACTATCCCTAGCTTCAACTATGCACTTCTATAGCTTTACATTCTTAATTTTGAGTGTACACTTTTTTTAACATATAGTTGGATCCCAGCATTTAAAAAAAGTGTAGTTTTTTCAAACCTGAAGTTTTACGTAAGAGATATCTAATTGCATACAAATCCCAATGTAGCTACTGTCTAGAACGTCGTAGATACAAAGGTGTGTTATACTTTATACAATTGAGGCTAGTGGTAATTATCTAAGTAACCGCCTCAAACTATAATAGACAGAGCCCCATGTCTGTTTATGTTGAGATAGAGGATCACGGTTCTATTCTAAACTGGGGCAGGAGGAAAGGGGAATAATTTCAAAAGTCACCAGTGTCTGATTAATTAAGCTAAAATTTTGGTAAGATAACACTAGCTCAACCCCGTCATATTAACAATCAACTTCACCTCATCTCATCGGGACATGGAAAGAGCTTCCACAGAAAGGATGCATGATTAGTACATTCGGGCGTCCGCTGGGCTATGCTATTAGGTACTGGTAGATCTTTCCATAAACCGAGGTACATATTGATGTAGCCTAGACAAGACAATATTATTATTATTATCTAATTTAAAATGGTTATATACTTCTAAAGAGATCAGAATGATCACTAATCACATTTATTATATAAACAGGGATAATTTATACTTTAAATATTTATTTAGGTTGAATTTTGATTTTATTATAATAAAAAGTTTGTTATCTATCCCTACAATGAGCCAATTCTAAACAGTCCACTTAATGACACCCTATATTTGAAGCAATGTAATCAATGTCTTCTCAAATGTGTCTAGGGCTTCCCACTGGTCTCTCCTCATTAAGTTTGACTTTCAATGCATCAATATAATATAATATTTTATAAATTAAACTCCATGAAGACAGTTCGCAAGAGAGCTATATTGACAAAAAGGTCACCACTTATTAGTGAAGATAGTGCGCCAATATTTGCAAAAAAAGGGTTTCATGTGGTCAACACAATGAATCCTCCAGCCGTTAATCTCAGAATTCGACCTGTTATTTATTCTCAAAACATAACTCCTCACTCGTCCTCACGAGTCTTAGTTTGATCACATTCCAGTCCCACTTCCACAAAAAAAAAAATTGTAAGTGCTGGGGATCGAACGTGGAACCTATGAAAGTATATAATTATGTGTATGGGCTAAAATTTTTTTTACTATATCTGTTAAACCCCTTATATAATTTTTTAAAACAATAACTACTTATTCTATGGATTTAGGAAATCAAAAATTCACTGCCACGCTTACAAAGGTACGCCCCCTATTGCTATCTTTAGCTAGTCCCCCTCATTACACCCTATAAAATAATGTTATTGTGTAGGAAATTACTTAATTTATGAATAATTAGTCAAGTTATTTACCAAACGTATGCTACGTCCGACCATGCTCAGCGTCGTCTCTACTCCCACCATCATGCTAGCCTTAGAGACTGGCCACATTTCCCCAACGAGCCATTGAGACCAGAAAGGATGTTGATACTAGTGCTTAGCAAACCGGTAGATTGCTCTAATACGAGGTGATGTATTCTCCCCACCCTAAGGACTCAAAATAACCTCCAGATGCTGACGATTTGGAAGTAAACTTCAATTTTAAGGACACAAATTAATGTGTAAATAATTCTCTCTCTGTATGAATCCTAGCTTATTATATTGATATTGTACTAGATTTAACCTATAAAAATGTATATAATAATATCAAGTCATCATAATAGTCAACACTTTGTTGTGCATTATTGCTCGCTCAACCAGTAGACTGAAGTGATGCCCGGATCTGAAACGATGTTATTTGTATTTGTGAATAACAGATAGATAGTTTAGATCTATTCTGTAGACCTAGGCAATCCATTATGCGTTCTTGCAGAACGATAGTTAGAAAAATCAAAATTCTACCGCATTAAAATTCAAAGTAACGAACAAGAACCTGAAATAGAATCAAGGAAAGTCACCAGATTAGTCTCTAGGTGCTAAAAATGAAAATTAATCGTTTCAGACTCGTAAATTTGCTAGGCCTAGCGACAAATTCACTAAAATGGCAACATTGATCTCCTCAGCCACTTTCTCGGTGACCGTTGCTTCAGAGTGAGGGTCTAGGATACCCTCTCTTCTCCCCGTCCAATCCTACATGCTTACTGCCTTTCGCCCATCTTGTATTCATTGTTCGTGAAAGACATGCCAGTCCCGCCAGGAACAATTTTGTTCCAGTTCGCGGATGACACTGATATCTTGGCACAGTCCCCGAACACCAGGGTTGTCTGGGCCAAGTTTACCTTTACGCTTTGGGGGCTGTTAGCTTACTATTAGCCCCGGTCCCTGGCTATTCAATCCTAGAAGACTTAGGCAAATTGTTCGCAAGTCGGAGGACGGGCCCCCTGCAGCAACTGCGAGTAGAGGGTGCCACGGTCCACTGCTCACCTATGGTTTGGTAGCTGGGGGTGACTCTGGACGTGAAAAACATTTGGAACCCACTCTGCGTTCGGTGGTAATAAGGGCCTAGGTGAACCATGGTTAAGATGGATATGCTCTTCGCCCTGCCAGTTCATCAGCACACGGCCACAAGGTCATACTTTTCTGCTCTGTGTGATGTCCATTCTGCTCTTTTCCATTCCTGTATACTCTTACTTTGCTATATACAGATACAATCGTCTCCTTACTCTATACTACCAGTTCCTTCGACTGATCCTCGGAGCTCCACACCGTATCCTAATCCAATATCCTCCTGACTATTTCAGGCCTTCCCTCCTTAGACAACCATATCTGCAGATTAGCGGAGAGGTTTTTCGGTCTGGCGTTAGCCAGCCTCAACTGGATGGTCCATGGCATCGGCAATTACGACGCTACGGCTCACCCCCACCGTTTTATCAGGGATGGCGTGGTTAACCCCTTCATTGATGTCGAAATATGACCAGGCCGTTAAATTGAGGGCTTCATGTCCACCCCCTTTAGTGGCGAGAGGTTGGGTGGAGCGGCCAGGTAGCGTGCGATGCCTGCCTCAAAGCTGAGATCATGGAAAGTCGGTGGGATGCATGGGCATGGTTCCTGGCTGTGAGATGCCAGAGACAGCGGGTTGAGGGCACCCATCAATAGAGGACCCCAAAACGAGACCGTTCTGGGCAGTGCGGGGGGGTCTCAATGCTCCCTCACTTTCTATGGGCATTAAATTCTAAATCTGGGAAGACCTATTAACTTTTTGATGCCAGATGAGGTGACACTCGAAGACCCAAATGGATTGGTGTGTATCGTGTGTCAATAAAATATTTCTGTTTACAATTAAGTTGATGTCGTTTATGTGTTTATGTTTTTAAGATATATAAAATTAATGTAAAAAGATAAAAAGAAAGAATTTGTTACACCACATACAGATCTTCGCATCCCTACAGTCGAGAAATCCTCTTCCGCACTAAACAGTAGCCCTATAAACTCCAGTATATGGACCCCTACCAATTGGAAATTTAGATCACTCCTGTAATAAGAGTATTTTGCAGACAACACTAAACTTTAATCTAGCACCCTCAATAGTCGCTACCAGACTATTATTCAATTTAAACCTAAGGAAAAAACTCCTTTTAGTATCCAATCAAATAAAAGGATCGATTGGAATTCAGATGGAACACACTTGTATGGATTTGATCTCACCACTTTTAAAAGTTAAGTCACTATTATTTTCTTTTAGCACCGCGTCTTACTACTCGTTAGGTATGGACGCCTATATACTAATTACACTAGGTGACCTGGCGGTCTAGGGGTAAGGTTTCGGACTTCTGTGCTGGCGGTACGGGATTAAATCCTTGGTCCCAGCACAGATTTATCTGATTACCAAACCCTTATTTCACCTAAATGCCAGGCCTCTACCGTGGTTCTGATTCCACGTTAAACTGTAGGCACTCCATTTCTTCTCACAATCACCCTACTATTACACATTAGTATAAGTGCGTACAACCCGAACGCGTAGTAAGACGTGGTGATGATAATAATAATAATTATTATAATATTATTATTATTATTATTATTATTATAAACAATAATAATAATAATAACACTGATGGAATAAGAATTAGGAATGCTCAGTGTAAAAGAAACGCACCCGCATTTGCGTGGGGGGAGAGTTGATTTCCATTTAGTAAAACCTTCCTCAGTGCAACCGTTTGGGATTAAACGTCAATCTCCCGGTATTTGGCAGTCTAGTCCAACACTAGATTAGCACGTTAGACCACGTGGCCACCGAAGTGAAGCTAATATTTTTAAATTTCGTTAAATATATATTATTGGAGGCTATAATAAACAGTGATTTCTTGACAACTGTATATTACAATTAAAAAGTTACCACCCTGATGCTTTTGAAAGGTTTTGCATTACAACTTTGTAAATATATATTGTATTCTTAGCCCATATTGTTGGAAAACTGAGATAAATTTCTTACATTATTAAATAAGGAAATACATTAAGTAAATGCTTTTATCCTCACATATTTTTTCACAAATTTAAATATATTTTAGATGGTATTCTATAGAAATATATTTATAATGAAAATACTTGTTGGAAAATTAATCAAAAATATTTTCAGATTTTATTTGGTAGAAACCGTATTAGTAATTTTGGTTGAATTTTTGATTTTACAACTTTTGATGCTATACTATATTGATTTACATTTTGCATTTCCTATATAAGAACATAGATTAAAACATCTTTTTTTATGGAATATGACTTAAATATGCTTCGAGGTAAGTTATGATTTAAATTTCGATTTTTCTAGATAATATAGGAAAACCCTTTTATCACCTTTTATGTTTTTTTAAGGTAATCTCTATATTAACCCAAAGAATAATTGACTTATGCAATATGAGTACACATTTTGGGATTTAAATTGATTTGTGATTTAAATTGATTGAATTTTTTAAGATTTTTTATTTTATATCCTTAAGGAAAAGTATTAACTTCAAGAACATTTTCTGCTTAGAGATTATATATAATTTCTAAGTTTAATGTGACACGAGTCCACAAAAACTGTGTTTTTCGCCATTTTTTCCGTCCACTTGTCGGTATTTGATGTCTGTCCATCTCAGGGCCTACAGCCGAAATCAATGGACGTATCTGGTTCACCTCTATATTTAGATGTTATATTGTCGTCCTCAGATACCTTTTTTTTTATTCTAGCCTTTAAATTATTGGTGCTCGTTAAATAACAGAGTTATAAAAAAAATACTTGGCTTTTTTGGATCTATTTGTTTAAGGTCAGTTTACCGATTACCTTTTGCTTAACAAAGCTTTATTTCCAATTTTTTTAAACATTCCTTTCAATTTTATACACATTGAACTATATAGAGATTATTTAACATGATAAATACATGTTAATATTTCAAAAATTATATTAATTTTAGGTTTAATTACTTACATAATAATTTGGGTAATTTAAGACTGTTTTAATCTGTATTTATTATTAAAATAAATTTGGCTGTTCGTGAATATGTTTACATGATGAATAAGAACGTATTTTTAGTTTAAGATATCTAAAAAGTTTGAGGGTTTTTGGCAAATGACTAATTTTTGGAAGTTTAATTTTTTTTAATGGAATCAACAATTTTGATTGAATATGAAAATGTGTTTGCAATCTTTAGTAAAATAGATGATAAAGAGTTTACGCTGGTGCCGTACCACTTACATTCATCGTGTATTAAAACATATTGGTGATATATTTATTAAAGAAACATGGATTGCTCATACTCCAAGTCTTTACAGGAACAAAGGTTTTAATTTGGTAAAACTCCCAATAGAGATTAGTTTAATCAACACAATACTATATTTAAACTCAATGTAATTGAGAAATAAAAACAAACTGTTATGATTCAGGTAAATTAGAGAAGACGCTGATGGCATTCTCCATCAAAAAGACCCTGTCTGAACTGCTCCGTGTGGAACCAGGTGACGGGGACATACAATGTATCAATGGTATACGCTCCCTGTGCACGGTGTTTTTGTATGTGGGACATAAGGTCTTGTCTATGGCATTTATGCCTTATAGCAACAGAATTAACTTCACTCAGGTAAATATTGCTATCATTTACAGCATCCTAAGGTACATACTAGGGTACATACTTAGTGCGAAAATAAGTGATTATTCGTTTTGCTATATTACCTTGTCAAGTCATATGGTCATTCATTTTTATTATTATTATTATTATTATTATTATCACTGGGACTTACTACCCTTTCGGATTTACGCACTTACGCTAATGTGCTATGGTTGGGTTATTGTGAGATGAAATGGAGGCTCTAAAGTTTAACGTGGTATCCGAACTACGGTGGAGGCCTGGCATTCCACACATTCACAAGTTGTGATTAATACACACCTTGTCAGACGAGAAGGTAAGTTTTAGCATGCAGATAAATCTGTGCCGGAACCAAGGATTGAGCCCCGGACCCCCAGCACAGAAGTCTGACAACTTACCCCTAGACCACCAGGTCAACTGCATGTCTTACTGTTCTTTTAAATATTTATGAGTGATTTTATCAGTATTTTTAGGTGTTACATATAAATATAAACGTTACTTACGGCCTAATTTAGCGGCACTAGCCACATGAAATATACATTTCTTTACCTTGTGGATTCCTTATTAGTGTACAAGTTCTTAAGCTTCAAATCCCCTAAAACAATAATCGATTATTTTATTGAATTCTTTTGTGAACCTATTTAAAATTGACTTTATTCCTTTGAGAAAATTTATATTATTATTTCTTGCCATTTATTTTAATCTAAGGACTTGGACATTTGGCATATATTTTGATTGAGAATTAAAAGACACAAATAATATAGTGGAAAGAAATCAGTGTATTACTAGACTGGCGCCTTACTGATAAGTTATATGTTCATAGTTTCACTTTATTTCTGAGTCACGTGTTAGATACTCCTTGTTCAAACTTAGTTCAATCAATAATTCACATGTCCCGTGTTCCTTGTGTAATGTAACATATTTATCTATATGCTCTCTTCATCAGAGTAAGTTATTTTAATATTATTTTTTCAATTTCTATTTCTATGGATTAACAATGTGTATAGTTAATGGTTTATTATACCGATAATAAAAACACAAAGAGGCTATTATAAATTTTCTTCGCAACCACTCGAATACGCTAGTCATATATAAGGTAAAGTACAGATCCTTAAATAATTCTTTTAAAAGAGAGCTCGCCTAGGGTTAACTTACTATTGGTACAGCCTACTTAGAGACCTGAAGGAATGGAATGGAATCTCACAGAGAAAGTTGGAAAGGTCACAATCGGTTTTAGAGTAAATCGGTACGTAGGTGGTATACTCTCTATGGGTAGTCTCATTAAGATATTTTTTTAGAATAAACGATGTACTGTAGATGCAATAGTCATTCTTGATATGTTCTTCCCAATAAAGCACGTCAATAAACCCAATTCTAAATAAAAAATTATAATACTAATTTATCAATCATATTCATGTCATGTGTAATAATAACTTAATAATAGAAGGTTGTGTTTGGATCTTTACCTACCTGGCACTTTAATACAAGACAATAGAATCTACCACCGACGAATAAGTTGGCTAGCATGCGTATAGAAAATTATCAAGGTGTATATTGTGTATGCCATAACACGAACACAGGACTCGCGGTTAAAATACACCACGTACGATTACCCATCTTTCACTTTATAATATTTAAAAAAAATCAACCTATAGGTCACATGTTCCAAACTAATTGTCCACCCTTAGTTCGACTATGTAATCACATATTCTATGTTACACTTCTTTACCTCTAATTCAACTCTTTAGTCACATTTTTATGTTCCTTGTCCACCCCGAGTTCAACTATATAGTCACATGTTCTATGTTACTGGTTTACCTTTAATTCAACTTCTTAGTCACATGTTTTATGTTCCTTGTCCACCCAAATTTCATTTATGTGGTCACATTTTCTATGTTACTGGTTTACCTTTATTTCAACTCTTTAGTCACATGTTTTATATTCCTTGTCCACCCCATAGTCACATTTTCTATATAACTGGTTAACCTTTAATTCTACTTTTTAGTGACATGTTTTATGTTCCTTGTCCACCTTGAGTTTAACTAAGTGGTCACATGCTCTATGTTACTTGTTTTACTCTAATCCAACCACTAAATCACATGTTAAATCATGCTTTACATTAACTTCTAGTTCCATTACTAAGTCACATGTTCTAAGTTCTTTGTTTCTTATATTTTTTCCACTTGGTCACATGATCTGTAGCTATGTATCTGATGACGTACTGTTTGTTTCTTTCAGCTTGCTCAGTACCCTGTGTTTATGCTTATAAGTGCCTTTGCAATCTATGTGTATGCATTCATCCTTCTAAGCGGCGTCCTAACGGCCTACAACATGAGCCGCGAGATGAAAAGAAAATGTTACATTGCCTGGAAAAGAAGATATCTGGCCAGATTCATTAGGTAGGAGGACGTGTTTATTTTGTTAAGATAGATATTAATTAGTTAGGATTGCTACAATCCTTTTTTCGGTTTGTTGGATTCATTATTCAGGAGGACTGGATTAATAAGGCTTGATAACTATAGGCCCCACAAAGACTCTCTGGTGCTGACTAACAGCTCACAGGTGACAGCTGACAGATTTGAAAAATTACTAGACCAAATTAGCCTCTGTATCCCTACGCCGAAACATATGATCTGCAAAAATATGTGTTTATCAGCTTTCACTTCTGACAGCCAAAATTGAGGTCTATACAAGAAACATAAATGACTTATATATATATATATTTTTATATTTGTATATCTATATTTATTTACTTTTATCTATTTTTTATTTATTGTTGACCTTGATATATTGATGTTAGGGCTAGTATTAATTATTATTTTTTTCCACAATATAATTTTTCTCATATTAGTATTTATTATTATAAATAAAGTATTTTTAATTATTTTTGTTATTTTACAAATAATTATTTGGTAGTAGAATTATTAATAACATTATAAATGTGATAAAATATTATAATTTTAAAATTTTAAAATATTAATTGTTTTAGAACTTTGCATTTAATACCAGGGGTGCAGAATATGTTCAGAGATTCAATAGTTCTCCAGAACATAACATGTTCATAAAAAAATTCTCCGAAGACCATAATGCTCAAAATAAAACATCGAATATTTTATAGAGGCTGAAGGGAATAAGGATTATAGCCTACTACATTGTTTGGAAAATTCAAAGTCAAACATATTTTTAATCATAGTTATTGTTATAGTACCTACCTTATAAACAATTTAGTTGACTCCCAGAAATGGCAACCTTCCCATTTCTTTGTGTGCTTTACATATCGTTATTAATTGTTCATTGATACCAGTAGACTTACCGGTAGCAACATTTTATTTTACATCTTGAGAGTAAGAAGCAATGGAATGTAATTCCGGGAGGCCTTGGTTTAATTGTTGATTTTCATAAACTTTTTGTTTTTTCGTAGACTCGCCACTAATGCAAGGTATTTCACTATCAACCACACTAGGGGAAATACTAACGCTATTTACGACCATGAGATTTTCTGATTACATATTTACGTTTTACAAAACTTGCAATACTCCCTTGATCATTACTTCTAGATGTTTCTTGGGGATGTCCGAGTTTATTACGTCTGCCACGCTATTCACAATAACCACAGTTGACATAATAAACATTAGTTTCACTAAACCATCTATTTTTTTTTATAAACATTTATCTATTGTACAATGTACAAACCCTAATAGGTCCACTAAAAACAACCATTTCATGGCTACACAACTATTACAATACGCACGTGACGAATTTAAATAAATGGCGCGCACATCGCCGTGTAAGTAGACCACGATATAAGGGTGACTGAATTCAAACTAAAACAAAACATCGCTCACCCTTCCCTACCCCCCATCGCCTGCCCACCATAGCTACTAAACACCCTCTGTAGGGTAGGTGACTGATGACTTATCACTCAATCAAGCCTTTAGCCAGGTTGAATTATTAGATTTTTCCTTTGCCACTTGTCTCAACCTTTGACTTTTTATCTAGAACTCTGATACATTATCTTAGCCCCTAGACAGCGAAACTCTTTGTGCTCACAACGACACTTCCTCACTTGGCACATTCTGATAGTGTCAGTGTTGAGTGTCATCAGCCTTTGTTTTTCATACAAATGAAATATCAGAACCAGAATGTACTAAAAACATCAACAAAATTGTTGGACTTTTCCCTGCCCCAAATTTCCTCAGGACTGCTTTAATTTCCCCCGAACCTCGTTCGCGCGTTCAGACATATTCTGCACCCCTGTTTGATCACATTTTAGATTTATTATTATAAATAAATAATTTTTAATTATTATTTTGATATTTTACAAACAATTATTTGATAATAGTATTATTAATAACATTATCAATTATAAAATATATGAATGTTTAATATTACACATAGAAAAATACCACTGTCATAAACCTTTTTAACACTATTACAACATTTTAGAAATCATTCTAAAGTAGTTTAAAGTAAGGAGTGGTTATACATAAAGTTAAGACTGCATCGTTGCTTCTCCAATCACTTAGAAAAAGAAACGATTGCATTTACATAGTTAAATAAGTTATACCTGATGAAGGATAGGCAGAAAATGTATCAAAGAAATATATAATTTTAACAAACAAGTTATTTAAAAGGTAAATAAAAAGATAAAAAATTAGATGTGACAAGATTTAAATTCAATTAAATAATATAATTATTACTATTAGCACCACGTCTTACTAACCTTTCGGGTTATACGCATTTACGCCAATGTGCAATGGTAGTGTAATTGTGAAATTAAATGGAAGACTTACAGTTTAACGTGGAATCCGAACCATGGTGGAGGCCTGGCATTCCTCACATTCACATGTTGTGATTGATACACATCTTGTCAGAGGTAAAGGAAGGGTTAGGCAATCAGATAAATCTGTGCCGGGACCGAGGATTGAACCCTGGACTCTCAGCACAGAAGTATGACACCTTACTCCTAGATCACCAGGTCACCAATTAATTAATGATAAATGTATTCCGTTATCGAGGTATAAAATATTAGGTCAGACGAATACGTAATATTATAATAGAATAATCCCATTTAAAGATTAAATAAAGACCAAAGAGCAAACAATTTAAGAACTAAAGAAAACTTGAGAATTTTGTTGTTCGAAAATCTTGATAAATTACAGTTATATCAATGAATTTACAAAAGACAATTAATAAACAAACTTACCAACGTCGTTGAGCCGGAACACAAAGTGTCGTTACGGCAGGAAGATTTTTTGGAATATTATAAAAATCATAAAACTCGAGGTTTAGCTTAGAGGGCAACACAACACAATCTTGGGGTTAAAAGATTTATTTCAGAGTATTGATACACTTAAATTTTCGAATAATGTATATCGATAACTGAGAAACACTCACTTTTTTTATCACACGCTTTAATGTTATATTAAAAAAATAATTATTCTAAAATCATTAAAAAAAAGTTTATTTTCCAAGGAAAACACGCTCACCACAAAAATAATATTCATAAAAGAACACACAGATTACTAAGTAACCGAATTAATATTTTAAAAAGACACTGTATTATTCAAAGTTGTAATAAAATTATTAACGGTGCACGCCTGTAAATACTCAACTACAAATTATTACAAGTACATATTACAAGTATTAAATATTTTGCTCGCTTCAACTTGTTGACTCACGCACGTGGTTTTATTAACTGTATTTTATACGATAATTCATTGTTATAATGTATATTTAAAATTGTTAGATTTTGGTTATGAAATTAACCATTTGGTTGGTTGTTTAGTTTTGAAGTTTTCTTTTGCTATTTAATTCAAATTAATTATTAAAATAAAGATAACTTTAAACGTGGCCTTATATGCTGAAAACAAATATGGCAACTGGATAGAAGCTATGACGTCAGTTGGTGACGTAGAGGAACTTTTTGCAGGTTAGACGGCAAATTGTATTAATACTCGTGTTTACAAAATTTAAACTTTATATTATTTCACAAAAGTTTTGCAGATTTTTCTTTTTATTATCACAAACCATTTATTTATGCTAAACATATAAGAGGCCAGTTGTAAAATATTAATAACTGAATATAATACCATTAAATGTAAAATTTCACGCTTTATTTAACCTGTAATTGGCACAAGAGTTAAAAGAAAAACTAAAATTAATTTATAGACTTTATATTCTTAAATATGATTATGAAAAGTAAAGTTATACTGTAATCCTTGGGGAAGTATGTTGTTAAAAGTAATTGATAGTATTTTGAGTGATATTATTAGTTATACTTAGCAAATAATAATTATTTCCAAATACGTTGACAAAAGTTACTTTTAGACAAAGATGGTATTACTGATAGCATCTGATAGATTCTGCTAGCTGTCATGTGAAAACATAGAAGTGCTAGCGCAACTTTATATATCTTCGATAAGCTAGTACAATCCATTGTGTAGGTGGAGTGGATTAATTAACTACGATTAATTAGATTAATAAAGGTAGAAATAATAAAATCATAAGGTCAGAAATTTGTATTTATTAGGTAGTAGATCTGGATTTAATAAATAGGAGGACTACATTAGTAAAGTAAATATTGGTGATTATTTGGATAGAAATAATGTACTCCTTTTATCAGAATGTTCACAAAATCAATGTTAGTAACATATAAAGTGTAGAAACATTGGTTAGGAAGACTAGCTGAATTTAATCAGATAGAAAGAATAGATTAATTTGGGAAAGATTGTTATATTTTTTAGGTCAGATATTGGATTTGTCAGGAAGGAGGGGTTTGTTTATTATGTATTCTAAAAAGTTATTTATACCATGATACAAATTTATGTATAATAGAAAGACGAAAGTACTCTCTCACTAACCAAAACCATACATCCTGGAGCCCTGGACCTGGAATCTTTAAATATGGCAGGAAGGCTTATTTTAGGTTGTAGGCATCCGATAAGATGGGGTTTATCGAAATTCAAACTCCAAAAGGGATGATATGAGGATTAGAACATTGGGACTGTCAAAAATATTTGATAGATGAAATGGAAAGCTGAAATATGGCAGAAAGGTAGAGAGATTTTTTCACATATTGCCTAGCCATAAAAATATAAAAATTGTAATTATCAAAATGGGGATACAAGAAATGGAGGAGTCCTATAATTAGAAACAACATTTTAGACGTGGTGGAAAATTTAAATTTATGTGAGAGGTAGAAAGATAGCTCCAGATATGTCATGGTTCGTAATTTATAGACGGCCTTGGTATTTAGGGTTTATTATAGTACTACTAAATACTATAAAAAGTGATGTTTAAGAAGAATACAAAAAAACATATAAATATTTTAATTAAGAGCCCGCGAAAGAACTGGCTATGTAAGAAATGCTTAACCGATGACCTGACTGACACACTCTGTGGTCCTACACAGATACAAACCTCGGTAACTTGGGAACGACGGTTTCCCTCCAGCACAAGTATCCGATGACCAGGTTTTCAATATCGTGTAGCCCCAGAAACGGGCAAAGCACCCTCTTAGTATGGATATTATTTTGTCAGCCCAGATATCTCTAAAACAGAACCATAATATACTACAAATTGACCTGGTTGCCAAAAACAATGTTGACACACTGTTTTGAGTTGTAATCTCTTTAGTCCCATTGTTTACTAAATAATCATAGAAGCTAGCTAGACCAGTTCTGTCACTTGCAACGTTAAACGCTAACTTATAATGTTAATTTAAACAAACACCCAAATTTAGTATAGGGCAATTACATAGTACTATTAAGGATAACAAACCTTTATACAAATAAATGTTTATAAAACCAATGGTTTCTGAGCTATATATTTAATTCAGGTCTGAAAATGAATTTTATTCTTATTCTCCTTTCACAATTTTTCTGTAATAGTGTTCCTAGTTCTTCATGCAATAGAGCGTAAGTAATAGTGTATTTTATATCATTTATAATCTTTTGTGTGGTGTTTCTACAACTGTGTATACACCTATTATTTCGTTTCACAAATGTCACGCGTTTTTAGTAAATATATTTTTTAAGATAAAAGAGGGAAAAAGTCTGTGCGTTGCACTTTACCATTTATTTCTAAATGTGTCTGTAAAAATATAGCTATGTTTTTAATTTAGGCTTTTGGTGAAGTATTATGTTCTTCTATACATGATATTTCTGGAAAATACATATTATTTTTCAATTAGATAATTGAATGAAAAATTATGCCATGAGCAACACACCATTTCATTTAACTTGGATTAATTTTTGGATTAGCTATCGGAACTTAAGATTGTGTTTAAAATAATTTGATTGATTTTACATACGATATCATGAAGTGATACAATTATTATGTAACAATGTTCTGTGTTGTTTTTACCCCTTTTAGCCTTAATACACTTTAATATTTTATAATATTTATTTTTTAACCTTTTTTTCATTTTTATCTACTCTATTAATACCCTTTGAGTAATTGTGTTGCTTGTTACTTAGACTTTTTTTAAATCTTTATTAAACTAATTGTTTAACCGTTTAGACCTATTTTAAACATTTTACCCATATTTAAAGACAAAGAAAATCCAAGTACTTCTTTTAAAAAGGTGTAAAAAGTGCACCACCCCAAATTAAAACTCACACTAGTGCTACTGTACAGTCACCTGCATAGCTGTGCCCCACTTTTAACTATTTAGCTTAGAGACAGTGTAAAAAGACAATCTAAATATTTATCAATTTTTTTTATAAATGAATGAGTCTAAAAAGCTTTAAAATGATAAATCGGGGTAAAAGAGGGTTATAAGGCAAAACGGAAAAAAGGGTGAAATATGAAAAGTAGAAGGGGGAAAAATAATTAAAAAAAAGGGCAATATGTGCCTGTTGGGCAAAAAAAGTAAGAATTATGAAAAGTACAAACGTGTGTAAGGAGAAAAATAGTTAAAAGGTTAAGAATGGCAAATGGTGTGAGAAGAGTTAAAGGGGTGAAAGTTGTAAAGGTGTATCTTTAAAATGGTGAAAACATTTAAAAATTGATAACATATAATTAATTTACACTTTTTGCCCCTTTCACCCTAAAATAATACATTTTCTCTTACTACCCGTTTTACCTTCCAAATATTTTAAACAGATTTCTCCTGAAAGGATAGGTAGAATATTCTTTGTCACATTTAATTACTGGAGTAGAACAATTAAATATTTTACTGTCGCACATGTACCGACAGAAACTATTGAGGAATAGTAGAAGAATGACTTCTACAAATGTATGTTAGAGGTATTTAAGAGCATACAATTATATTATACATTTTAAAATTGTAATGGAATAGTTTAGTAATAAAGTGGGGAAGGAAGATATGCACATAGGCCTACCAACAAAAGACATGGAGCTTNAAATTGTAATGGAATAGTTTAGTAATAAAGTGGGGAAGGAAGATATGCACATAGGCCTACCAACAAAAGACATGGAGCTTCTGCATAATATTGCTACTAATAATAAAGTCTCAAGAACGGTAATTTTGTTGTCAACCCAAAATTCGGTAGTGAGCTAGACAACGTTAGTACAAAGACAAATAAACAAAACTATGTGAAATTCACTTGACCGAATATTACCACATACCAGATGTACCAGATCAACCAAGCTATGATTGAAATAAGATAATAAAACTGGATATAGGATGTCTGAAATCCAGAAGAATGGATGATCTAAACGATCACATTCTGGTGCTAGCAAAAATGAAAGTGGGTAGTTCTATGTGGATAGCCTGACAGAAATAATTAAAGACGATAGAACCCTAAGACACCAGCAAGTTGAAAAACCAATCAGATGGGAAAATATATATCTGGGTGATTGATAAAGGCTTTCAACTCTTGAAACATACAGAACAATCTGGAAGAGCAAAGGCCTCTTGCCGAAGAAGTTGGCTTTAGGTATAGCAGAAGTACAATAGATCACGTATCTATAGCCGCGTACGGACAGTGCGAGGCGGTGCGCCTCACACGCCTCGCGACGCATGCTTCGGCTAGAGGCATGCGTCACAAAATAGTTTTAATCAGCACATGCTCACTGCGAGCCATTAAACCGTCACGTACAACGCACGTCAGT
>CABFWB010007592.1:0-23738 GCA_902151455.1 Timema bartmani
CCGCGACTAACGTTGCCGGAACATCCTTTTGTTCCACCGCGACTAACGTTACCGGAACACCCTCGCCGACCTTTTTCCTACCCACGCGTGTCTGACCACGACGTTTCCGTCGTCGTGACATCACCCAGTTACCCTCGAAGCCAAAGGGATGGATAACAAGGTGTAACATGGATATTCCATAAATAATAAATGTAAATATACGGAGTGTTCCCGGCAAACAGCCAAACTTTGGGAAGTGGTATGGTATCAAAAAACTAACTCAATGTGTCTTTTGCGGATTAGCTCATTTTTGCTTCCTTTTCAAGTAAACAGCAAAAAAACTAAACAAAATTAAAATATAAGTATTAAATAAAATATTCACTTAACTTTTTGTTAAAAATGATGGTCTCCAGCCCAGATATAATAAATCATTGCACTTATCAATGACAGACCGAGTTGCCGACTACCATTGCACATCTTATTTCTTTGTACACTTGCATCATCCGTGTCTTAATGATTGAAGGTCATTAAAAGTATTCAACATAAAATAAATTTAATGGTGCACAACTTTCAAAACAATTTATAGCTTAAATTTTTTTTATTTCATGTTTTTATCAAAATAATGTTTTTTTATGACTTTCACATATCTCATTGGATGTTTCATACTGGATTCCTCTTAAATAAAGCAAAAGTTTGGAACAAATTAATGTCCATCTTAATGCTAATTTAATGCTGCACAACTTTTATACAAAGATGTTTTCTGATAAACACAATATTTTTGATGTTATTCCACTTTTTATGCATAAAAACGTGTTTTTATTTAATTTTTTGCTGTTTGCTTGAAAAGGAGGCTAACACAAGGTAATCTCCAAAGGACATTTGAGTTAGTTTTTCGATCCCCTACTATTTTACAAAATTTGGCTCTTTAATATGGGAACACCCTGCCTGTTCATAATACTTATACTGTATGAGTACGATATAATATAACTATATATTATTTTTATTTTCTCATATAGAGAGAAAGTATTGTAATCGTGAACATTTTCAACATTGAGATTATGATGAATATTTATATTTGATGTGCTTCTGAACCCAAAAATGAGGATTTAACAATTGTGTGTGTACCCAGGCCTAGATATGAAACAGTGTGATGAATTTTATTCAAAATTGATATTTGGATTTTATATGATGACCTAAGAATTATTTTTTGGTTTTGACCCAAGCCCTTAAATTAAAGGTAGTTTACTGACAAGTGAGTTTTGAAAGTTCCAAATTTTTCGAAAATGGTTCAAATGATTTTGTTTATGATGAAGATGAAGTGTTTGACCTGACAAATAGCACTTTATAGGCCCTACTTGATTTTAGTCAAAAATTTGTTTATGAATCACTAACCATTGTTTTTAAAATTTGATTTCTTTTTTTTAAATGGCTTTAACAATTTATATAATAATTATGTTATAAAATGTTTTAATCAATATCAATTCTTGCCTTCTGACAAAGAAATATTAAACTTCATTACTAGCCCAGTCTTATCTCTTATTAATTAATGATTTTGTTTAAATATAGCTCAGTCGGTAACGTGTCTTGTCTACTGAGCTAAGCATCCCAGGTTCGATTTCTGGCATGGCTGAAAAATTTATTATTGGTGAAATGTTGGTTTCCCCTTTTACAGTGATGAATTAATGGTCAGGGGCTGGGTGTTGTATATATTCTAGTTCTATGTTTGCTTATAAGTCGTGTACTGATATAAGCAGTTGGTTCAGAGAGTGCATGTTAAATACCTTAAATAAATTTAAATGAAAAATGTTTAAAATATTTAACTATGGAATGTTTGCCATGACAAATGGTAAAAATTCAGCTAAGGTTAGTTTACTGATGATTGATTTTTTTCACTAATTTAAAATATTTAAAAAATGGTTCACACAATTTGGTTCAAAATGGGTAACTGGTAAGTTTTTTACAGTATAAATATGTATTTAAAAATAATTAAAAATAAATTAAACAATTTAGTTAAAACTCGATATTTGGAGACTATTTTACATGATAAATAACTGACTACATCATGTTTATTTTTCTAAAATAATATATATCGGGGAAATGTTTTTTCCTGATAATTAAAAGCTTATTTTTTTAAATTAAAATTTAATAAAAGTTTTAACAATTTTTAAAAGCTAGATATAAAGAGCGTTTATTATGATTAACAGGATGATATGTTTTATTTTCTGAGGAAAACTTACTTGAGGTTAGCTTACTGAAAATCTATTTTTGAAAATGTTGTTCAAGTTATAATTCACTAGGTTATAAAGTTTGTACTATTGTGTCATACTTAATTGTGTTATTTTTCTAAGGGTATTTACAGTATACTTTCTGAACATAAACACTAAAACACTAGTGTTTTTTTTTCTTTGATATCTTACTACCTGGCCAGGCTAAATGCATACATATTAATTACCGCTAATGGAGTAGGGATGAGGAAGGGGGAGTTTAGAGATGTATCCAGATTTGTGTGGAGGAAGAGTGAGAAACCAACTAGGAAAATCTACCCTCATTACATTCAACAGGAATTCTAGCCTTGGTCTCTCCGTTATCGGCAGTCTAGTCTATTGCGAGATTGACATCTTAGACCAATGATCTGCAGAGGGTATGCCATGGCAGTGAGTTAGATGGACCAGGCAGCCACATTCCAAAGCACATCACTGTTTGATAAGAACACGAATTAAGGTTGTACAAGCAACAGCCCTGCATTGTCCGCATTTCTTACTAGCCCGATATTGATAATATTTTAAATATATCTGACAAAATCAATTAAGCTTTCACATGAAATTTAAGTTATGGTTTAGCCAAATTACTAATTCTTCGAGGAAATGTTTCAAATGTTAAAAAAACGAGCACAGAAAAAGAATTTCAACCCGGAACATTTGAGGTTATTTTAGGAAAAAGTTAATCTATACTTTCCTAGTTCTGATTTTCCATAAAACCATTGAACTGTGTGTTTAAAACATTTTCTGCCACCGCATTGTTTACTCAGAACACAACAGCGTGTGCAAACAATTTAGGCTTTTTAAGTGTACTATGATCTTAGGAACACTGCCTTAGGCCGTTCAACTCCCAAAGCAGGTACAAGTTGGATGTCTTACAAGGCATCTTGTGATAGTACCATCATAGGAAGAATCTTACACATTTGTTCAAAAGTGTACTAAATTTATTTACATACATTCAAAATCCAAACAATTTTGTTTCAGCTACCTCTTTGGGAGGTGGTGTCAATTTGACTGCACTCAGATAAATATTTATCTATACTAAATAAGATTCTTTCTATAGCAGTATGGCTATGTTTTGAAATATTTTCCTAATATGGGCGGGCTGATATTGTTTTGATTTACCTAGAGTTCTCTTGTCCACCTTCGAATATCCCAAACCAGCTCCCATTCTGTCAATCTCCTCCCTCCCTTCCCAAACTTACTCAAGGCTCATCACCCAACTTACACTTCCAACAAAACAGCAGCTGTAACATAACATGCTGTATAATGAAATTTTAACTCAGGCTCTAACTCAAAACACATATTGGCCAAAACTTTTTTCGAATTTCTTTTAACCAATATCCTTCTCGTCTGTCCTCGCGGTCACATATTTAGATGACTCCAGTGTCGAGGTGTGACATTTTTGAAATACTTTTTAGGACCCTATACAGTAGAGAAAACTTTGTAGATCAAGTTTATATGTACTCAACAATTTGTTACTTTAGAGTCAAAGGAAAAATGGCGCCCAACAGGTATATTAAATTAAACATTAGAAATAAGATAGAAGGGTAGGACCAACCCACCTACCAGAAAACTGCGGGCCTCTAAGTTCACAATAAAAAACACAACAAAACACTTACTTATGGAATTTTCGAGGCACATCAGTCTCCTTCTGCTGCTTGCTGCCCTTCTATCCTCTTTTCAATGTTTAGTGTAAATTACTTTAGAGGCAGTTTGTTTTAAAATGTGGACCTTATAGATAGAGCTTCTGTGTAGTCAAAAATAAGTTAAATCAATAGTTACAAACTTTAAAAAACAAAAAGCAGGTTTTATGGATAGTATTGGGGAAATAACAACTTCGAATAACTCTTCAATTTTTTTTCTTCAGAACACTTTTTATGATCATTTTACATCAGGTAACATATTTTTACAGCTTCATACAATGCAAGATGGCTTCCTATTGGTCTCTATCTCATTTTATCTTGCAACTTTCCCTAGAATTGAATGCCAACATCACACTTGATCAAGCAAAACTAATGTCTACCCATAGTCAACATACAAGTATAAGTTAGGTATAACAATATTGTGAGGACTAACAATCATACAGTATTTTCTCTGTTTTTAGTTTTGACAAAATATGAATACTTTTAGACATTGTTTATTAATATTTTTTTACCAATAATATTAGTATTTCCCACAGGAGTTTCAAAAAACATTTTCTACATTATACTGAACTTTGTTGAATTAGTATAATATCACAGGAAACAAGAGCAATTAAGATATGTCATCATTGCAACACAGGTTTGCCAGCATAAGTAACTATAAGACACAAATTTCTCTTTCAATGTAACTACAGGTTACATACATAAAGACATTTCCAATTTGAAAAACAATAATGAAACATTGCTGTGAACAAGTGAAGGAAAAAGGTTTATAAAATTAACTTTTTCATACAAAAAATCATCAGCAAGTTTTGACTCAAGTTTGACTTACTTTTACAAGACAATTTTATGTATACTGTGCATCAAACAATTACCAGATAATATTTATTGATAAAAAATATGCTTCTGCTAATTAAAAAGGTCAAGTTATGTAGGTACTCTTAGATTTTAGCTTCCGAGTTCTTGTGATTAAATCATATTACACAATAGTTTATAGAAAAGATTTACTAGTTATTTTTCATTTCTTGTCAAAATATTGTTTTGTTTTTTTGAAACACAACTAAAGCAATGGGTATCAAAGACTGCTATATGCCTATATATGTATGAAAAAAGTGCATTGAGCAAAAACATTTAGTAATAAATAAAATGATAGAATATTAGGAAAATGGTAGAGCACAAATAAAAGTAAAAACACTGACACATATTTACACACACTTCAATATTTCGATGCTATTGTAGCATCTTCCTCAGGAAGTAGTAGTAATTGTAGTAGTAGTAATGATTACTATTACTTCCTGAGGAAGATGCTACAATAGCATCAAAATATTGAAGTGTGTGTAAATATGTGTCAGTGTTTTTACTTTTATTTGTGCTCTACCATTTTCCTAACATTCTATCATTTTATTTATTACTAAATATAGGCCTATATAGTAAATAATATTTAATATTTAGTGTCCCTTATTTGGTATCAGTTTTTAGAATAATTTAAATGTACTCTACACTTGGAACACTTACATTTCCTTTGCTTAGTAGTAAGTTAAATATCGTAGTTTATTAATATTGGCAAGTAAACATTTATTATCTGATTTTGACCTAACTAACTACTATTGGGAACACAAATATGTTCTACTGTAATAATGACACAGTGAGCCAAAATGTTAGTGAAATATTGTTCAAATAGTCCTTATTAGAATGGATTTTAATTCTTTTGAACAAAGAAGCATACTTTTTCTGTTAAATATCTTTGAACAGTTAGATATAATCAACAACAATAACAAGATGTGACCTTGACTATAATAAACTGTATTCTTAAATACTATGTTATACAACGCTGTGTTAGCCATGTATTAGTAGATAACACTCTTTTTAATAGCTTAGTTTTTTTATGTACAATTTCTTGTTCATGTGCGTAGACATTGTATGATTTATGTTATGCTGAATATAATTCAAAAACAGGCCACTTAAATAATTATAGTGGACATTGGTCAAACTATAAGATTAAAATATCTGAAGGCTTGTAAAAAAGACCCATGCTTGCAAAATAAAAAGAAACAACATTTCAGCAAACTGTATTAATTACACAGTTAACAAGAATCATTACATATTAAGGGAGTATGACAAAACATTGTTTAATTGTGTTAGTTTCAATTTTGGTGATAATGTTATAATTTTCAGGCAAAGGTATTTGCTATACATTTTTTTTCATAAAATTTAAACATAAAAAAACAGAATGCTTATGTCAGATACAAGAATTTTGAGACTTTTTTTTTAAACAACTAATAAAATAAAATAAAGTAAACCAAGTCATCCTGGAAGCATTCATATCGATCTACAGCAGCTATTTTAAAAGTATAGATTTCATCAGAAGGGTATATCATATTTAAATTATGTTTGCTCCCTGTATGAATTTTTAATCCTGCATCTGCTTCCAGTCCAAACAATTCAATATCAAATAAAAATAAGAGCTATTAATATGTATAATATATTAAAGTGTACCATGATAAACTAATTTTGTTTACTTAATTCCAAGATTATTTTAACAAATTTATAACATTTTATTTTTTTGTCACTGCATCTTACTACCCTCTCAGGTAATATATATGTTAAAATTTTCACTACTTTGTTAGGGATTTAAAAGGTTGAATTTAGAGTAAGTGTACCTACATTTGTGTGGATAGAGTGTAAAATAATCTAGGAAAAACTAGCCTCAGTACACCTGACCAGAATTCAAACCCCAAACTCCCCCTGTCATCGGAAGTCCAGTCTATTGAGAAAGTGACGCCTTGGACCACGCAGCCAACGAATCAGGTTTTGTCACCGCTAATAAAAAATTATTTTTTAGCTTATACATTTCAACATTTGTTTGTACCTTCTTGGCTGGTCTACCAAAACATATATAGCATATATGAATATAGCTATATATATACACATTTATTCGATGTATTTAACGTGCATTTTCAAAAACCAGCTAATTATATCAGCACACAAGAATTTCTATGAGCAGGAGTGAAAGGGCCTACCAATTTTGGCGGGAAAGATATTTTCACATACCTTCCAGGGTTCTTTTACATGCCACAATCGACATGGGACTGACGACTTTACTTTTCCTTCCAAGGAAGTTGTGCTATGGATTTTTATTGCTCAATAAAAACTCATCAACCCCAGCTGGGTTTGAACCCATTAACATTGGGTCCTGAGGTGATCACTTAACCCCACGACCACCGAGGTTGACACCAAAACATCAACTTTGTAACAAGACCCTCCCGCGAAGTTGTAAATTTGCTCACACCTGTCCTAAATCATAAACACTAAGTCTGTGTATGACTTGTAAAGTGTATTGTTCTAGGTTTAGTTAGACTACAAAATTTACAGGTCCATTTTCAAATTTAGCAACATTATATATGTTTTTTAAAATAATGTCAGATTAGTTGAAATAAATATTAATACAATTTTTAAAAACCTACTAAATGGGCATGGAAATTGAACAGCAACCTTTGGCTTATGGAACATGCATAGTTTAAATTCCTTTGTTCAGGCTATAATTTTTTTAAATTATTTATTACTCAATAGACTAACATTTTTAACTAACGAGGTGATCTCTCAGATTATGTTGGTTTTATTTTAAATTTTGACCAAACAACTAATAATTATATAATTTAATGATGATAATGCATTTATTTTTCATTAATATTTCATCCATTAAATATAAATAGGAGGAAGAATGGTGACCGGTGTTTACATTTTCAAAATCAAAATTTTATGTTGTATCCCAATTCTCAGCGCACACAAATGACTCATGAGTCAATCGAAAGCTTTTTGGCAGGATCATAATTTGGTAATGAACTATTTGCATGACACTATATCATAAAAATCTATTTGTTTTTATTTAATTTCAAGAATAAAAAGTTAATTTGCTATGCAAGAAATATATTTGGTTGCGGATTGCATTGTTATTTGAATTTTGTGCCCAGACCAAATATTTGCCCCAATTTTTGTTTGTTTTTCTATAAACTTTGAAATAAAGTAACAAACGAAACGTACAAGCCTTCTACTGTTGTTACAAAGATACAAGTAAAAAGTTTTACAAATTAGCATATGTACAGAATAATGGCACAGATAATGGCAGTATAGCTGTGACATACAGTTATGTTCACTCCATTCATTCATTTAGTCATAGGAAAAATGCAAACAAATTAAACTGGGATAGGCATGCTATTCTATAGACCTCACAGAGACCCTTGTTTTTAAAAACAAAAATTCACTAGATATTATTTTACAGAAAATTGCTGTAAATTTAAACTAATCAAAACTTATCAATCAACATTCTTTTTCTATTTTATTAATTAATAAGTTTATTGCATATCCAAATATGTAATTTAGCAACTATGATAAAATTCATTACAAAACTAAAAAGTATCAATATTTTACTAAAGAAGTGTGTTTTAGACACATTATATTCTCCCTCTAATACGCCAATTTGATCCAGTATAGGTAAATATACAAGTTATTCATAATTAAAATAACAATTTTTAAAATCTAGCATAATACATATTTATTTTTATTTCCTAGATTATTAAAACAATATAAGTATAATGAAAATCACCTTAAAAAAAATATTGCAAGTGAAAATTTTTAAACAAATAAAAGTATAATTTTGATTCTCCTTAAAAATTAAATTAAAGCCTAAAACACCATTGACTCTTAAAGGATGTTTAATTTTAAGTGAAAAATTAAAATACTTAAAATTAACTAATACTCTGATTACAATAAGAAGATCTTAAATAAATAATGTTTATTGTAAGTGGTTAATAATTTACTTGTAACATTTTAAAGGTTAATTTTGTTACTATTATGGGATTCCATGTTAATAGGTATTATGATCAATTGTTTAACTATACTAAAAGAATGTTTATCGATCAGAGTTTTTTCAATTCAAATTTCACCCTTCTTGGGCTGAGTATGACTCAGCCATGCCCATCCCAAATTAAATGAGAGAGTCTATTAAAAACTTTTAGTTAAATTAGTTCCTGTACAAATAAGTTCAACTCACAATGCACACAATGTTACACAACAAAACGCACAAACTTTTACATAACAATATTTTTGCTGTGTTGATATATAACTGTTGGTATCTTTGAACCACCGCATTCTATTGTAACACACATGAAACATTTGTTTGCATTTATTAACATTATATATGTGTATTTTTTTTTAACATATGCACTTATTGTAATAGGTTTAACTTTAAATTATTAACAACAATTTTTTTTCTAGACAATTTTTGTTTGTTTAGTGTTTGAAGTCAGTTTTAACACGACATTTGCAACATTTTAAAGCTAAGTGGACGAGAGAGATGCACCATAATATGCATAAATGCCCAAACTCAACTATAAATATTAGCTGTGCAAGTAGACTTTGTCCATATCTTCATTTTTATCTCCTTTAACTTGAAAATGGGTTTATTGATATCTTTTTCCCCTTTTTGATTTATTTATAAATGTACAATGATGTATTAATAAGAACAATAAAAATCTGCAACTATAAATGTTATTACAAAGATTGATATGAACTTAAAAACTTACATTATAGGTTTTTGATATGAAGTAAATTGCATTTCTACATGCTTTTTACACATACCAAAAGTATTTTCTTTTTAGGATGTAGTTACTAATCCAGCATTGTCTCTTTATTAGAATAAATTGGAAAATCTCTTTTACAACCTTAAGACATTCACAAGAAATAAGAGTGCTACTAATATGATGAGTGAATGGACAAGATAAATAGGAACTTAAACAGAAAAAAATAGATCTTTTCAATCCTTATTCCCTTTTAATTTAACTATAGTGTTTAAAACATGAGGTCTACATTTATAATTGAATTTCCATTAGTTTTATTCTAGTTACTGTTTGTTTGATACCATACAAATAGTACTTATATTATAGAACTTTATATATATTTATTTTACTTGGCGTTTCAACTGGATTTGGTCACTTGTGCATTATTTGACTTTTATTTCTCAATCACACCAAGTTGTTACAAAGTCTACACACAAATAAAAATTGTGTTAAGTAGAATAAAAATTATTCTAGTTGTGAAAGAGAGAAGAACAAATAAATATCTATAACATCTACAAAGATATCACGTTTATAGACAAGATATAACAGTCATCAAAACTTTCAATTTTCAAGCATGTTAAAGCAATTAGTAGTTAATTTTTTCAACATCTGGAGAGAGTTTTAAGAATATACTAGGAAGTCAAAAGATAACTAAAACAAAAATAATTGTGTAAAGCCCTAGATGTTTCGGCTAAAAACTCTACATGAACATGACTTGTTTTTCAGTTGACAAACTTCCACCTAAGGAAGACACGGTTCTTTTAAGTTTTCTAAAGTTCCTATTATTGTCAGTGCTGCATCTTCTGTCACTTTTAATCAGCTTGTTTGTGTATAATTATTTTATAATCTCACCATGAAAAACCTTTTATCACTCTGAAACAATTACAAGTAATAAAATGACAAGATTTCTTTGCCATGTCAAATTAAATATTGTTTTATTGCTTTGAAAGCTTTTTAAAATCACTGCTAAACCACCACTACAATCATAAATGCCCTTAATAGTACTTATATATGTGTTCATTAAAGTAGTGGACAACAGCACCTTTATTTATTTTCAATATTGTCTCCTCACAGACTACAGTGTTTCATAGTCTGTATAAAATATTTAAACCAACACATTAAAGTTGGTACACAACACACGCAATTCAATGACACTTTTTTCGTTTTATATTTTGCATCAAAACCAATCAATTTTAATTCATTTCTAGATTTTTTTTTCAAGAAGAGCACAGATACTTACTTGGTTTAATTTTATGCTAATATAATATATATATATTTTTACAATTATTTTAGTTTATAATTTATATGTTCATGGTTCAAGTAAACGGCAGTGTTTTGCAAAGAGGAAGGAACTGACTTGGTTCATTGAAATAAGAAAAAATATCACATAGGACTTTTTTACAATAAGAAAAATCAGTGTGATAAATCTAAACTTAAATGAAGGATTGAAAGAGTTGGTCAAGCTCAAGGCTGTCATACATCAGTATATTAGGACCAAAGACTAACTTTTATCATGGAACAGTCGTGGTTAATATTGACCAATCAAAAGGGCAGTGAGGATATATTTAGTTGCGGAGTTGACCTTGTGTTGTTAACTTTATAAATATGTATGATAAATACACTGTGCACAGGAAGTGTACCAAAGATGAGACAACTACAAAGTTCCTCACTGCCTGGAATTTGATCACATAGAATGCTCAAGAGGGATTGATCGATGGTATGGAAGTAACTTAGACTGTATTTATCTCAAAGGGATGGTGTAACATCAGTATTTGAAGCATCCAAACTATCTTGTTCAATCTGAAAACAAATTTGTTAATAGAATCAATACCCTATAAATGAAAATAAAGATGCATCCAAAATATTATCAATTATAGTGCAGGTACACCAACATAACGTGAGATTAAACAATCAAACAAATGTTAACAAATTGTATTTTAAACTTTGTTTCACAAAGCACAACAGGCTCAGTAATGACCAACTAAAAGTCATTATAAAATATTTTTATTATTCACATATTAGTTAAAATTTTCAATAATTATCATTTTAACATGAAACTTTATTAAAAAATTAAAAATAGAATTTAATTTTGCTCTACAACTTAATCATATCTTTTAAGACATCATCCAGGATTGAACCAAAGATTTTCAACATTTATATTAGTTGATACTGATATCATAACATAGTTGATTCCCATAATCCCTTAGGGGAAAGTATGGTTAGCACTTGAATGCTGTTTACTTTTATATCACACTGTGACTTAATTTCAACTTCAATATAATTCAAATTAAAGTCTTTCAGGAGAGGTCAATTCATTGGCGGATTTAATTTCACTACCACCTTAGGGCAAAAACATATTACTGCTGCCCACTAAATTTTTTTTAGTAAAAAGCTCTTAAATGTTTTTATAACTAAATTAACTATAGATATTTATGAGAAAGATTGCGCTCAAACATGTGAAACTTGAAAAACTTAATTCAAATAAAGTAAAAACACATTTCACATTGTCATGTTTTAATTTATAATTCTTTATATCAACTTTCTTTGCGATTGCCCGTTCGCAAACGAGTCAATCATATCATCATAGTTTATACATCTCATGATCTCTGATTTGATTGTAAGAATTACTGACCATTTGAGGCGATCATGAGACATACTGGATAGGAAGTAATCTCAAACTGGCAGCGTTTTTAGCAATATCTTCACAATCCATTGTAGTGCCTTTATTAAAATAAACAAAACTTATTCTCAGCTTCTCATAAACTTTTTTCTCTCAATGTTTCAACTATGCAATTATTTTGTCAACTTTGATAAAATGGGTATTTATTTTGAAGTTACTCTGCCCAATAAATTTTGTTTCACCATCCCGTGTTTCATCGGCTCAAAATGTTTATTTGTTCTTTCTTTTCATTGTATCTTCAAACTCGGTGATGTATGACCTTACAAAAGCAACATTTTCAAAGATGTCACAATCTTTCCTAATACTCTCATCTTAGTTTGCAGTTTCGAAGTGCTGCACTTGGTGGAGGTAGCCCAAGGCTTCACATTGTGTACAAGATTTTTCTGTTTAATCTTCTGCAATGGACGTGAGCTCCTCAATCACTTCATTCCAATCTTATTAAAACTCTTGCATGCCTTATCATGGGTTGACTATTGGGTTTGCAACAAGCCTTTTAGATTTAGGTTTTCATGTTGTGTTCAACATGTTTGTAGTACTTCTCAGCAACACTTGAAAAATATATGTATAAACATTGAAGATGCATTGAAAAATCACAACTTTCTCGACAGCAGTTTGCTGCATGTTCTCCAACCAAATTCGGTGAATGAGCTGAGCAGGGAGGGTATACAACTGCTAGAGAAACTTCATGGATTCTAGTTTGTAAGTTACTGTATTCGCTGGACATATTCGTGATGTTGTCATAAGAGTAGCCTCTACAGTTTGCAATGTCTATATCATAAATCGTTGACACATTGACAACAGCATCTTAAAGTTCTTCTGATTTGTGATATACACTTGGAAAGAAACATAGAAATATGTGACTATAGTGTTTCAATTTTTTAGGGCAATTTCTGACAATTACTGTGAGCTGATCAACATTAGATATATCTGTGCTAGAGTCTACTATTATTTAAAAGTACTTGGCACTCTTAACTTTCTCAATTATTTGTTTTGTAATTTTTTCTGCCATTAAATTAATGAACTATTAATAGGTAGCTGAAGAAATATATGAAGTATGGTCTGGACCTAGATTACCATACTTAGCTACGTACTTTGCCAGAAAAGGATCAAATTCAGAAAGAAGTTCAAGACATTATAAAGCTACCACTGTTTTATGAGCCAAACTACTCGATGTGTCCTGTGAAAGATAAATATGCAGCTGTCAGTGTCTGGACCACTGCTTCAAACCGTTTAAAACAATTGCACCTGTATTTTTTCTACTCAACAATTTGATATGAAAGATGTGTATCAATTCTTCCATGATTGGATGTTCTCATTTTCATTGATAAAACACATGAATTGTGTTCAAAAGAATTACTGTGATTTTCAATGTATCGTTGCTATGCTTACAATCGTCAAAATATCCTTTGCTATTTTTGTAATCATGCTAAATAATTAATTAGGGACAAAAAAAAGTGAACCAGCTCACTCAGAGTACATCAAGTATGATCAATTTACTATTTGACTATCGACAACCTGGGTTTTAAATACATACTTGTTCAAATATTGATATTGCACATCATAAAGTCTCTTAGAGTAAAAAAAATTTAATTATTAACGAGGTACTTGGCGCTGGAGTTAAGTAATGGGGTAGACCTATCCCATGTCTTCATCACAAAGTTCTGTAGGTTGAATTTCATTTACATTATTCAAGTCAGCGATAGGAATTTGTTTTTCAAAAGCATCAAATTCAAAGTTATCATGCTTATTCACAATCTTGGGCTTCTTAAAAAACTATCAATTTTAACAGTATTTTCTAGAACATCATGCTGTTTCTTGGCCTTCTCTCGAGCGCACTTCCTGTACTCAGCTCCACTCAACTGCTTTCGTGCATCACTCATGTATAAAATGTGTATGGATTATAATTAATACCAAACTCAGGTGTGAAACTTACAAATGGTTTGCATACCAGGGCTAACAAAAACATAAACACCCAACTAGCATAGGTTGTGTCTGCAGTTGCTGGTCAGCCGACTGGCCATCATCAAAATTAAGGGAGAGATTTCTCTGCTAACACACGAGGAATGAATCTATATAGATAAATAGTGTTAATGTCCTATCTCTATTCTTTGGTAAAAGTTCTGAAGTGTGCTGTCAGATCACGATTACTGATGGTTTGGTAATTTTTACTGAGAATTTCGTTAACTTTTAACGATAAATATCCTCAGTGAAGGGAAAGCAGCGGCCAGACAGAATAGATGTCACAGTCACTTCACTCACAATTTGACCCTCCCATGCAATGTCGACAAACTTATCATTTTTTTGTTCCGCAAATTTGGTCTCTTAACAATGTTGGTGCCCTGAGGTCCTATCTTATGGTAAATAAATATTTTAGTTTTCATCATAAAAATATTGAATTTCGGTTTAAAAATTATCAGATAAAAAATATTTTTATCCTAAAAATGAGTTTATAACACCAAAAAAATCTCAAAAATTTCATTTTCATGCTATATATTTTAAAAATAGTTTCAGTAAAAAAGTTTTTCAGGCTGGTGAACATATGAAAAGTATACTTTTTAGAGGCCTACAAAATAAGGCATAACTTAGGACAATTTATAAAAAAATGTCAGGGAAAATATTCATTTGGTTTGTTTTTAAAAGCAAAGTGTTACAATAAAAGATATATAATATTCCAAACCCAGGAACAAGACACTAAAAAATTCATGTCATATTAAAATAGCAGTAAACAACATAACATCAACCAAAAGTCTCTAAAAATGTGTAAAAAGTAGTACTAGCAGCTATAAAAGGTTTGACTATTTTATTCTGTCAGCCATTGTGGCTTAAATATATTTTTTTACAATTAGAGTCAAGGTACATCTATTAGTGTATAGCTTTTTGAAGCTAAGCAGTAAATAGCACCATTTGTTATGTTGTTTTGAAGGCTGTGATTAGATAGGTTGCCCGCCGCACTAAGCTTTTATAAAACAAGCTTTGCCTATAAAATAAGAATTTTGTTTTAAAATACAAGTATTAGTAAGAATTATTGAGAAAACTTTGATTTTATGTATAAATACCGTTATAGATTTATTGCATGTACTCAAAATGTGTAGTAATGATTTTTCTTAAATTGAAATAAGTTTTAGCTCTTTATAAATGGATTTTTCAAACATTTAGTGAAAACACTGTTCATGAAAAGTCGGTGTCCCTAGCTATAGCCCATTTAGCCCATATATAAATTCATGCCTGGGCCAATAATTATCAAAAGCACAACTTTTCATTGAGTGGCATTATGGCCGAGCCTTAAAATAATTTCAAAATCTTAATTTAAAACTTAGTCTTTGAATTTGAAAACTAATACCCCAAGAAGAAGAAGAAGAAATCCTATTTAGTACCTGTTACCTAAGAATATCCCTAAATTTTAAACAATGCTTTAGCAACACTTTGCATATTTCCATCTCATACCTATTTTACTAAGAGGCCTACTTTTTAGCAAAAGCTAAAAATAAATACTTAAAAGATATCCAAACTTAAATAGTTCTACTTGAGCTAGTAAGCATCTGTGAAAATCTTACATCAGAGCTTTGGTTTAGATTTCCGTTTTGCACATTGCTGTGCGTCTTTTCATCGTCTTCGAGGTTCAATGTTGCAGCCAAGCTATGAGAGATGGTGTCTGGTACCGAGTATTCCTGTAGCAACCTTACACTATGCTCATTCTGGGGGAAAAAAATACACACAAATATTCAAAGCCTTTTTCAAGCACTAGCACCAAACAAAAATGGGAAACTTTAATAAAAAAGTCTTCATTTCAAATAACACATTTACAACACACAAATACAATTTGACATAGATAATATTAATTTTAAAATAGCCTTTCTTAAAATGATGACTGTTGCATTAATGTGGGAAAAAGATAAAGCTCGATAGAAGATTGGTTGATATGATATGGAAAAGGTTCTGTCTTTGATTCATGTTTTGAGATTTCACTTTTAAGCAAATGTTATGAGTTAAATAAATAAATAAATATAAGTTCGCCACTTTGAAGCTATTTAAAAGAATTTTTGAACATAAATATATTAAATGGTTTTATACAAATATTTCATCAAAGTTAAGTCCCTGCAAAAATATATCATAACACTTGAACAAGCTTTTGCTGAACAACATATCTCAGATGATAGATACTATTTAATACATTTCAGTAAAATACATTACTCACATTAGAGGTTGCATAGTCAAAGATGTCACTCTTGCAATAGATCATTAGACCCGCCTTGGTGGTGTAGTTAGCTAACGCGCTAGTTTCGTGTTGAGCTAGAATAATGAGGACGGGGGGAATGAGGTTCGAATCTCACTCCGGTGAACTGGGGGGGTGGGAGTTTCCTAAATGGTTTTCCACTCACCCTCCAAGCAAATGCGGGTTCACTTCCTCTATATTCAACCCTCCCAATTCCTAACCCATTAGTGTAATTAGTACTTAAGTGTATAACCCGAATGGTAGTAAGACGCAATGCTAAGTATTATTAAGTATTAATAGACCATTGGTTCCCAAACGGGGGTTCGCAAGATCTTCCAAGGGGTCTGCCAAAATATTTCCATAATGGCAAACTTTTAATGAACAATTTGTGAAATTTTGCAAGGCACATTTACAAGATTCTATTATCTAAGCTTAAAGAGTTTTCTGTCCATTGTCTCTTCAGAAACCTACACTTACTTTTTAAACTCCCATATCAATAATTTGTTTCGCTTACCACAACAGAAACAGGCATAATTCTGAAAGCTACTTGAGACTTTATTAATCGTCTTTGGTTCCCGACTAGCTTTGTGACATCTAAAGCAAGCACATCCTTCTCAATAAGTCAGCAGGAGCCCTAATTTTGAAACTTGCGAAAATATTTGATTGTGAGCTAGCTCGCAACTCATGAACTCGCAAATCGCAGGCTGTACTAAAACAGAGCTAATTTTGAAAGGTTTCTATTGTCGTGCGAGTCGGTGTAGTGTTGTTTCGCTTGCGAATGAGTTTTCAATCCGACAACACTGTAAAAACATGACGTGTGCCAAAGGATTGAGGCTATGAGATGCCACAACACGCCATTATACAAGATACGTAACTGAAAATAAACACTATTATTGTATTGAGTGCATCATATAAAAACGATTTGTTTAGTTTTATTAGGAAACCATCTTCCCTTTGTATACATTTACGCTTGTTGTCTCAAAAATTTTCAAGTTATATCAGTATATGTAAAACTGTTAATATATATAATGTCCACTTTAGCACACTTGGTAGCGTGCTTGATTCACATTCGAATATCCACGAGTTCGATCCCACCATTTTGAAATTATATTGCCTTTGAATTTTTTGATTATAAGACAGTATTTCAGTTATGTCGAAGCAGTATTTCCAGTACCACTTTAAAAACATAACTGGAATGTGATAATATTGTGACGATAAAGATAAGAAAATGNTTACTACTGTGCTTATTTAATTTCAGTTTTAATTTTTTAAATAAATGTGTAATTATTTGAACTTGTACTTATGCAGGTTCAATTTTCTTAATTATTTTTGGTGGGGTATTCCAAAGTACCTACCCAGCTATTGTAGGTTAATTCAAAGGTATTAAACCTTTTGATTAAAATTAATAACTAAACTTCATAAAAACTTGGTAGAAAATTAAGTGCGTGGCTATGGATATTTCTCAGGGGGTTTGTGCAACTCAGATGTTTGTGAAAGGGGTTGCTAGTAGAGAAAGTTTGGGAACCACTGCAATAGACTTACCCACAATATGGGAAGTGGAGTCTAAATCCCGGTAAAGTGCACTGAGGGTGGTTATTCTTAAATGGTTTACCCCTTTCAGGTACATTTCCTCTAAATTCTACCTTCCTCATACTTATTCCATTAGTGTAAATATGCGGATAGCCCAAGCTAAAAGTAGGACACAAAGAGTTGAAATTTAATATTAAATGCAGTTTCAGATTATCACAGTACGATTGAGTCACTACACATGTCCAAATTTCAAACAATATACAACCCAAATAGTTACCTCCTCTTTGAGCTTGTCCGTGAGTCGGCGTCGGTCAGCTTTCAACTGGTCAGCCTGCTCTGCCTGGCGCGCAGTTCTTATACCGGATACTTCTAGTAGTCCTAAATGAGCGTCCTTTTCACTTATGGCAGCTTCCAGGGCTTCTTGCCTTAGAAGCACAAAAACAACTTAAAGGTGCTTTATCATAGATTTTCACAGGGAGTGTTAGGTCTTTATAATGCATTCCAAGTAGGGTCAAGATTCGTCTATTAATCATAAAGTTATAAAAGGCACGCACAAATGGAAATTATTGCCACATTAAAGTAGGTTGACCATTTCCTACTCACACCAATCTGAGCAAAAAATAAAATAAAGAAGTAAACAACTAATCAAATTAAAATTTATAGTTATTAATTAATTATTAATACTATTAATTATTAATGAATAATATATAATTAATATTCCTTAAACACAATAGTGGGATTCAGCCAGTTTGGGCGAACCTGTCTTTAGAATTTCCCAAGTTCACCGAATAAGTCCTTGATTCTTTCAAATCAGCTGCTATTCACATTGCAGTCAGGTGTTTTTTACTGTTGTAATATGCTGCACTAACAAAATTCTATAATGAAGCTCAACCAGTGACCTAGGTCTTTTCGACTGAGTAATCGATACTCATCAATTGCTATCGAATCATTAGTCAACCTAAAGCTCAATCCATTCTATCAATTCATTTATTTGCGGGCGCTAACACAACAAGTGCTCACATATTCCTATTATGGTTTTGCTTGCTATACCTCAGTTTTAGAGTATATACCTAACTGTTGACTGTCAGCTGTCAGCTGTGAACTGTCAGTCAGCACCAAAGAAGCTAAAACTGAGGTATAGCATGAGTGGCATTTGTATAGTATCTTCTTATCTATGTCCCAACTGGTCAGCCTCATCAAAAACTACCGAAAGCAGTTATCAAAAACATAGAAGCCAGGTTGATGAACAGTGATCACTTAAAATATGGAAATAAAGCATAAAATAGTGATAGTAAAATTTAAGAAATTGTAATTACACTAGACCCAAATAGTTAGAATATTGATTAAGATGATGACCCATATAAAACTGAAGAAAATCTGTGAATTCAACAACCGCTTTTATCTTGAAATCTACATCAATAATTTCTGGGACTAGGTGAAAAATGTTCTAAAAAATCGAGAGAACCAAGAGATTGAACGAAGGGTAAAAGATAGTATCAATACCGTTTCTATTAGTTCTGTGGAGGTAGAAAGAGGGTTTTCTACAATGAATAATATATATTCAACTAAAAGAAGCCTCCTCACAGTTAAGAATGTTGCAAATGTGATGACAATAGATTGGCCTCCTATTAGACTCCTGGGACTCCACTCCTTCAGTTCAAACGTGACTGGGAATAAACCACACAGCAGATTACAACAGGGTGAAAAAGATACAAAATAAGCTGTATGATGATAATTAATTAGTGACTTTGAATTATTTTATGGAAGGCAAATAAATATTGTTTATAAACTATTCATGGTTTCATTTTTCACTATAAACGGGCGCTGCTAAGGTGTAAGAGAACCAGTTGCTAACATTTTTGAATCCCACCACTGCTTAAACAATAACAGTTAATAGTTTGAATCTATAAATTAAATGCAGTTTTTATTCAAATAAAGTTTGTTAATATAATATTAAGATTTTTATCTGGAAAGCACGTAACAAATTTGAAACTCTTGTGTTATGTTTTAAATAACAGCTGCAAGGAGTTAACACTTCCCTAGCAAGTTTGTTAAATGAAACAAAAGTAGCACGAGAGTTCAAACTGAATGGAAATATGATTAAAATAAGCTCCTGGCTATCAAATAATATTGCTAAATCCAGCACACATACCTGATTCTGTGCAGAAATTTAAAAAAAATGAGCTCCTTTCATCTAGAAAACAGAACTTTTTGAAATTCGAGACTTTTCTGGGACAATGTATAAAAATCCAGGACTGTGTCTTGTGATTTTAAAACTGCACGATAAAAAGGTGTATATAATTATTACTTCATGCGTGTGAGGTCCTGGAGATGGTCTCGTCTCTCGGCGAGTAATTGAGTGAGACGTCGCTCCAAGTCTTGCAGGCGGGTCAGTAGTGGCCTGCAGGTGCTACATCGAAGGGCATGTGCCGTTTGCAGGGATAATAGTCTTTGCTCCAGCTTCCCAACCTATACAAAATAAAACCATTTTGTGATTGAAAGCTGTTTTCCCCTTTTAAAATGTTTAAAATATATAATGGTGCAACTCACAGACTTTTGATATGAAACAATATACACTGTTACAGAAACAGTGATGAAAGAGGAACATCTCTATCCACCAGAGAACATAACAATCAATTGCATATTTCAAATGTAATAGAAAATATATATGTCATACCAGCAGCCTTAGTCAATCTAGAGTATGCATGAACTAAGCAGTCAAGTATTTAGAGTAGGTCGTGTTTTAAAACAACATCACTTGTTTTGCCAAGTTTGATATGGGTACAATATTACTCACTAAAAAACACAGATCAGATTTAATACATTTGCACTTTACCAACATTTAAATGGAATGGTGAACAAACTTATAATGGACACAATGAAAAACGAATTCATTTCTAAAATATTCCATTTCATTTTATATCATAATCTGCATTTGCAGTAATTTAAGAGCTAGTAATTGAGTTATCAAAAATCATGATGTTAAGATCGATTCTTGATTCTTTTGATAGAAGTAGGAATCGATGATATCGAGAAATAAAGTTTGACATTCCTAGTGATTAGGTATTTTTTAATATCTTAGTGTGATAAATATGAATAAATAATTGTTTATTTCATACTGACTAAAAAAAAGTTTAATTTCTAATATCAAAATCTCACCTTCTCCATAATCTGCTTTCGGCGAGTCTCTTCCTGCTGTAACACTTGCTCCCTGCCCGCTGTTATTCTGACGCTCTCCCTCAGAGCCTCTTCCAACTCCTCGATGCGCTCATCCTTGTGTCTCACCACTCCCACCAGCTCCTCCAGTTCCGCCAAGTGCCCTTGCTCTTCCAGTGCCGATCCTAACGCCCCCACCTGCTGTTCCAATTCGACCAACTTTGCCTCTTTCGCCTCCAGCTCCTCCTCCAGTGCTGCAACATGCTCACCTTGGACGCCTTCAGACTTGCTGTGATCCAACAACACCTCTTGAAGGTCTCTGACATCCTGTTCCAACTCGGCAATCCTCGCGGACTTATTGCCACCATCTTGTACTTTATCCTATATTAGTGGTGCAGGTTCGAGGGGTGGATATTTAATAACATAAAATTAAATAAAATAAAAAAATACAAGGGCTTCAAACTTGAATTAAAACTTTAAAAAATAATGTAAAAAAAGTAAATAAAAAATTTAAAACATATATATGGTATTATTGTTGTAAAATATTTAAGAAACTCGAAATAACTTTTTCAACAAATCTTTAAATTTGTACTACAAACCTTCACACATTTTCTAATGTTTTGAAAAACAAAACAAATATTGCTAACAGAACATGTTTAGAAGATATTTTTACCAAAAAAAATACTATGGTTAAAATGCCTGATAGCTTAGAAGAAGCTTTTCAAGAAGCCAGCCGGGCCAGCCTATTTCGTGCAAATTTGATGTTGAACAGCAGGAGATTAATAAAATAATAAGTTAAAAAAATAATACAAATAATAGCAGGGTGTTATTAGGTTAAGAGGAGTACAGAGGATAGAAGAAAAGAAAAAGTACTACTTATTAGTTATGATAAACAACAAAGTTCAATGGAAATATATTTTAACAAATTATTAGTGAGCTAACACCATAAAGTGTGCATTTAAGGTACAAAATCATTTTGTGCAGCACAAGCCTTTATATTCAGTTTTGAGTTTCAAATATAATTTTTTTTTGTGCCTCTATACTTGGAGTTAAAATTAAATAACGTTGTTTAATATATTCTAGAAGAATATACCCTTAGTGAGGTATAGGCCTATTCTATGTTTGATCAAAACCTATCAAATATTTTTAAATTTATAAGTGTCACACAGAAACATGCATACAAAAAACACAATAGAATGACAAAACACCCCAATGCATAGATATTTGTTAGCAAGATTAATAAAAATTACTTGGAAGTGTCTTGTGGGTTGTTGTCAGGGTTAGTTCTGCTTAACAGGACTGTACACTAAATTGTTCCTTCCCTGTTACTAAATCAACAGCCACACACTCAATAATGTAGAGTGTGTGGGCTTTGTTTATTACAGGGTGAGAGTGATACAATGAAATGGAATAATATTTACTAGGAAAGTCACATAAAGCGAAGCAACCCCTGAAATAACCCCAACTCTTCAAAGATATGACAAAATTTTGTTTAAAATATTTTACAAAACAGTTCATTTATAACTAATTTAAATATTTGAGTGCATCGAAAAGATAATGTGCAATTTGGTTTCATGCAACATGTCACAAAGTGTAACGGGCTTATTTATCTGACCTCTTCTCGTCTGCGAGATTCTTCAATTTGTGCATTTGTAGTCTGTTGGCTTCGAAGCTTAGCCTGCGTATTTTTCAGGGCCCTGGAAAATATATGAACAAATATGGTGAGTGGAAAGTTCCTCGCTGTCTAGTTTGAGGAACATGCAAAAATACAAACAAAAAGGGTTTATAAATTCTAACTAATATTATATTGTTGGTTTATGCATTTGTATCTTACTATATTAATAGTTTGTGTATACATTTGTATCTTTTTAGAAGTAAATATTATTTGAAATTATTAAGCTGTGACTTGTTGCAAGTTATTGCAACAACAACATGATTGCAAATGAAAATGAAAAGTTGGCGTTTGTTGATTCTAAGTTGATGTGTGTTTTCATGTTGATGTCGCATGCAACAAAAATTGGTGTTTATTGCAAGTATCTGAAATGAAAAAATTTTGGAGGACAAGGGGACATTCTTAACCAAAAGTAGGGAGGGAAAAGATCGATGATTTGTTCAGCAGAAGAAGGAATGGGAGGGTTAAAAGACACATGTTCCTAAAGGAGCTATGAGAATCATCATAATTATAATCATAGTCATCATCATCAACTGTTTCCAGCCTGTGGCCAGCTAATTTTGGTAAAATGCCTCCAACTTCCTCTATCCTTCCACTATTACACCTCCTTAAATCACTTTCATCCTTCTACTCTTACTTGCACAGTTTCTGTTATCCGCTCCTCCCATCTCTTTCTTAGTCTCCCTTGAGGTCCTTCTGTTACCAAGTGAGGAAGATTATGTGAGCCTACTCATAGTAATGAATAGATATGACCAATCACTAGATCATCTGTGTGTAACTTGGAAAAACTCAATGCAAAGCCATTTTTACTTTCTCATCTAAAGAGAAAGTATTATAATCGTGATAGTTTTTGACCTCGAGATTGTGATAAATATTAACATTTTATGTACCCCCTAACCCAAAAAGTTGATACCAATCTTTCTGTCTCTGGTTACAAATCTAAAACTATTTGATGGCTTTTGTTCTAAATTGATATTTAGATATTTTAAGGG
>CABFWB010007593.1:0-18239 GCA_902151455.1 Timema bartmani
GGTATAAATAAACCTACCTTGGAACATCTTACCCTCCCCCCGCTATACGACACAACTTGCTGTATTGTACCCCAACCCTCTTCTACCCTTCCCTTTGACTCTTAATTATTTTCCCTGCTGACCCCGAACGTGGCTTTGCTGTTAACTTTGTTAAGTTCTGCGAACAAGAACAAGGCCTGGTTGAACTTTGGTGCTCGCCCTATTACCTCATACATAGAAACACGTGCGGAGAGCTCAGGAGGAAAGCCGTATAACACCCTTCACGTATCTCTGTCGATATTTTCGTTTTACGAGGAACCAAAATGCCTGGTCAGGGGGGTGGATTGGCCCCTCATTGTAACATGGAGGTTTTCATGTGGACCATCCTGTTGGTTTTTCTAAAATAGCCCCACATATTAACCACATTAAAAATAAATCAAGGAAATTTTGAAATAGTCATAACAATTCATCAACAGCTGTTTTTACTTTTATTGGCCCAGTTTATCTATCTATCCTTGATAATATATTAGTTCGACACCGTATCTCGGTGGTAGCTTATCTATTTACATAGTTAAGATCCTCAGGTTTGATTCCCGGCATGGTCAAACAATTTATCAGTGGTGAAATGTGTGTTACCTCTTTCAGAGTGATGAACTAATTAATAACCGGGGATATGGGCTTTGGGGCTGTTCTAGATTTAAGTTATTTTATAAGTATTGTGCTGATCCAAACAATTCGTTCAGAAAGTGCACGTTAAATACCTCAAATATATAAATATTATATTATGTTCGATTAGTGCTGTGGTCGAACGGATTTATTGAGGAGCCTAAATAAAGGCATCACATTAAATTATTGTTGTTTTGACCTTTTATTGCCTCTAAAAACGCATCCCGGTAGTCACGTGGTTTAAATATCAAACTCATCTAGTCTTGTTTACCTATGACGGGTAGTTGGAGTTCGAATGCTGCCTGAAACTTGGCGTACATTTGTTAATTCGCATCAGCTCGCCTATCGCTTCACACCGGTTCGTAAAATATTCTCGATTCTAGTGTTTCTCTATTTTTTTCCCCATTTTCATCCAAAATAAAGTAGGTAGAGGAGTCGCACTAGGACTTAAAATGTTGAGATATTTAAGAAGAATGCATTGGTTAACGTTTAAATAAGATATCTTTATAAACAACTTATATAATTTTTAAGAGGTCTCAAAAATTAAATCCTAAATGGCAGCGCACACTTTACGGGATCAGCTCGCCACGGCCCGCATAAGACGGCTACGGATTTTCCGGAGAGAATATTTTCCGTTACGATGCGTGCCAGTCAAGTGTGAGCCACCTTCCGGCTCACAACGCACCGGCTGCCGGACTTCGGTTGTATTCGGATATGTCCGTCACTCCTCGACCATACCTGTTGGTTAGTATTATCACAAACACAATGGCTGGTCATTGTCGGAAGGTGGATATATAAATAGAACAAGTGTTTTGCTATGAACTCATTAGTTAAATATTAAACTAAAATTTGAAAAAAAATAAGCCCGTATTTTAGTTTTGGACTCTTCTCATTTGAAACTTTATCGAAAAATGTATTACAATATATCTATGACATTATGAAATAGTAAAAATATATATATATATATATATATACCACCAGGTCTTACTATCCATTCTGGCTATACGCTTATGTACTAATTACGCTAGTAGTTTTAGGGTTGATGAGTAATATATGTATATGAAGTGTACCCACATTTGCGTGGAGAGTTAGTGAAAAACAATTTTAGAAAAACCTCATTACACCCGACCAAGATTCAAACATTGATCTCCCCGTCATCTGCATTCTGGTATATTGCGAAACTAGCACCTTAGTCCATGCGGCCACCGAATCGGCTGGTAAAATAAGTATTTGAATGATTTTGGCATACAAGCATCTCAATAATTTTTTCAATGTATCATATCAAAATATTTTTAAATTTTTTTTTTTTTTGAACTACCATAAAATTATTTTAAGTTTGTAAAAATACAAAAAAATATTCTTATGAAAACTATCCTCAGTTAACCATTTTAAACTTAATTTTCAAAGTCAATTTTTTTTAATCAAATTTTCTATAATTTGTTGTAAAAAACTACCCTTGAATTTATGTGAGAAAGTTCATGTAAAATATTCCCACGATACCAACTTTGAACATACTCATTAGAGCTATTTTTAAAATAATTCACATTTGACTAAATTCAGTCATCAGTAAACTACTATCTAAAAAATAATAATACACATATATAGCTATTTATAATGTAAAAAAACTTGACAGATATCCATTTTGAACCAAATTCCTAGAGCAATTTTTTATATATTCTATTTTTTTTAAACTTCATCGGTAAACTACCCTTAAATAAATTTTCTCCTAAGAAACCAAGTATACAGTTTTATTTGTCATGTAAAACACTCCCCAGATATACATTTTAAACAAAATCATCCAAGCAATTTTGAAAATATCTCGAATTTGTGAAAATCACTATCAGTAAGCTACCATTTGACGAATTTTTTACCCAAAATCAAGTATTCAATGTTATTTGGGTGGTCAACCGCTCCCTAGATATTCATTTTAGCACAATTGTTAGAGGAATTTTCGAAAACTTTGTAACTAAAAAAATCACTCATTTGTAAACTTTAGGGTAAAAATCAACTAAATTTCCTAAGACATAGCCCTATAAAATCTAAATTTCAAGTTTGAACAGAATCCAATAAATGGTTTTGGATCCACGCCCAGGAAGAGAGAAACAGCCAGGCATAATTTAAAATCCACTGTTTTGGGTTTGGACACACTTAAAATGTAAAGAAGTTTAATTATAACTGAGCTCTAAAATTTTCACAATTGACATGAGAAAGTAACAATCAATTTTTCCCAAAATCAGTAATCAGTAAACTACTACCCTCAATGAATTTTTGCCCAAAAATTAACTATGCACTGCTATTTGTCAGGTAAAACAAATCCTAGGTATGCATTTTTTTTAACAACATCTTTAAATACATTTTTTTTAAATTAATTCAGTCACTCATCAATAAGCTACCCTTAATTTGAGAGCTAAAGTTGAAATTTAAAAAGATTTTTAAAAAAGCATCACAAGGTATCCTTTAAAATCAGGTTATCTTCGATTCAATTCGTTCTTCCTCGCAACTGCTGCATCGCACACAGAGGCAACAAGCTATAACGTCCTCCTCACTAGATGCATCCATGGCTGCTACTGGTCTAGAGCAGAGGAGGTAGAGCTGAGCGAGGAAATCTACTCATATGTGATGCGGACAAGTGTGCGCCAACCTTAAGTTTGCTCCCTAAATGGTTCCTCACTCACACCTCGCACAAGTGCGGTTACATTTTCTAAAATTGTATATTTCTCATTCCTACTACGCTAGTGTAGTTATTATATAAACTAACCGTTTGACATGTGTGAGTATATATACATACAGTATAAGAGTACAGCCCGAACTGTTAGTGAGACATGGTGGTCAAATATTTTAAGAAAAATACTTCTAAACGTTGTCACTCTATGAAAATTTAATATGCACAATTATTTTGTTAAATATAATAAACTACTTAGGCCTCTATATTTCATAAGTTTTAAAATTAACTAATTTTATTTATATCATCATTATCCTTTTCCACGTCAAGCATTCTGCCAGGTCTTGGTGTCTTCAATTTCCACTTTTCTGCTGTATTCAATGAGGGTGTGTGCAATTATCTTGGATGCAATCTACCAGATGAGGGGAAAGATATGTACAATACAAAATTACCAAGTTTAAAAAAATCCTAGGCTTGTATAATGTTCTGAAACCAAATCAGGTAAGAAGAGCAACCAGGTGGAAAGTACACAACACTTTTGGCACTAACATATTGTGGCATTTGGCTACAAGTGAAGAAATAAAAGTCGGAGGGAAACAACAACTTGCCCCATTCACCGTCCCAGCACCTCTTGACAACAGTTCGGCGAGAAAACAAAGCACAACCGAGCATAACCAAGCCACGTGGAAGACTGACCGACCCCACTTAAGTTCGAACTGAGGGCGCGTAGTATCGTGTCATTCCTAAGAACTTAAAAAAGGAAGTAATGCCTAGTCTACTATGGAGGAGAATATTTTAGTAGCATGGAGTGTGTTATCGAAGCTACATTTGTCACGCGTATCCCCCCTTTTTGACCCTATTGTATCCCCCCCCACATTATTTCCTTCTCTTTCCTGTTTCTCTGGGTTTTCAACCATATATAATGCCGGTATGACGAAAGGCCGGTTCTCTTGGATTGGACTCTATATTGGGAAGTTCGTAGCCTTGGCTACTAATATTTAAAATGTAAGGACAAATTTATTTTTCGGCTTAAATGATATTTTTATAAATGTAATTTTTCTAAATTCACTTTTCGGCTTTTTTACTGTTAGTTTTTTTGGGGGTATATTAATAATCTTTTAAAATCATTGACCAATATTAAGTATGAGGATATTATGGAATTATTTAAAGACTATGGTATTGAGTCTTATTTTTATTATGTAGAGATTGATATATATCTAATTTTTGAACATTACTGTTCGACTTGGAAGATAAACATAGAAATCTTGATAATGAGGTATATTTTTTTGTGATTGGTTATTTAACATTACCTTAATGAATTTTCGTCTTTCTTATGTAATAATAGGAAGAATTATCTGTCTTTCGTTATATTACTAATTCTTATCGAAGAGGTTTATTGTATTAAAATGGGAATATTAATGGAAGTCCGGTAATGAGTGAAGATATTTACATATATGCGTATTGTGGAGATAGTTATAAATGTTCAAATAATTTTTTTTTTGCAAGGGGTTGTTTAACATAGCTTGATGAGTAAGTTCCTTGTAGAAAGAGATGGTTTAGATAAATTATGTTATTTGTTCTCTACTTCAAATTTTCTAATGTAATTCTCGATCTAAACGTTGATATTGTCTTGAAATTAGCCTTTCGTATTCATAATAAATATTGTATATTAGCACATTCTACAACTATCATATTAATTGTTTTACTATACAATCATATGGTTCTATCTGTTAAAACACATACATATTTTTAATTAAATTGTCTATGAATAAATATCAAAAACTGCATTTACTGGTTTTTTCCTTAACTCTATTAATAGTGAACATACCCTTAGGATATTTGTTTGTAGTTTTATGTGTCTATTCATCCTTTGTTTTATTTTGAACGTATATCTTTTTGAGGACAGCCAATCATTCCCGCAACCAGTTGAGTCGCGTGCTCTGAGTTTCAGGTGTCTGAGCTCAGACATTCGAAACAATCACTCAAGCTACTCAATCTGATTGTGTTAATGATTTTTTCTTGTAATTATGTGAGCTTACTATTTTATTTGGTTTCAATATACCAGCTAAACATGGACTCTTAGAAAACAAGACACAAATGGATTGACTACATCAGAAATTAAATCATTTAGGAAAACAGCTGGATTCACATTGATGTTTCATAAAAAATGAATGAAGAAAATATTATAAAAACTTCAGATTACACCGATTTTAGAAAAAGTACAAAACCAACCACCACAACACGTCTCAATAATGGATTACCAACGTTATCTCCCCATACAAACAAAAATCTTTAATACCGAACCAGAGAGAAAAGAAAATTTGGCAACCTGCTAAAACGACTTTTGTCCAATATCTAGCTAGGGGTTTATACAGACCTCTAAAAGTCTACAGTCATGGAGAATGATGATGATGATGATGGTGATGATGATGATGATTAAGAGGAGGAGGACGAGGATTAGGAATATTATATATGTTTATAAAATGTAAAAGGATGTATATAAACTATACTAGAGGCTGGACCTTTCTCCAACAGGCTCAATTTGGGATTTCGTGAGAAGTCTCTTCTCTGTTGTTTTTATTTATTTTTAGAATTTTCAAAAAAAAAATGGTAGGCCCTAGTAGGAATTGTGTCCATGTCTCTGCCAGGCAAACAAGATTCTTTTTTTTTTTAGTTTTCTCATAGTCCAAAACTATATCTATATCTCTAGTCACGTGATCGTGGTGTGCTGAATTCCCCTTTTGGGTTACCCCCTGCAAAAGGTTTCTGTTTTAAAAAAATTTGGAGGTAACTGCAACACTTAAGTTAACAGTTTGCGAAGTTTCAACTTCGTACCCTATTAGTAAGTTTGAGAAAAACTTTGACAGACACGACAAAAACACACTACATAGTTTTTAGTTTATATACTCAGTTAATTGTATATATATATATGTATATATATAGTTCATTGTAATACGACCATTTTTCAGGAGGATAAGGGTGGGGATGCCCTTATTTTATTTTAATAAATGTGTAAATCCTCGTAAAGTCCTTTTTTCAAGATGGTGCTTACATTCATCATGGTATTTTAACGTTCACTTTCTAAACACATGATTTACAAACATACTTAAACTTGGGCAATATTTTTAATAACACATAGCTTTCTTTGGTGGCCAAATGGTTTAACGCGCCACTTTCACAGTAGCTAGACTCCCAATGACGGAGAGATTGAGGTTCCAATCTCGCTCAGGTGTACAACGGGTGATTTTCCCGAAACAGTTTTCCAATATCTCCCCACGTGAATGTGGGTACAATTCTCATAAATATAACCTTCCTCGTCCATAAAACCATTAGCGTAATTAGTACATAAGCGTACAGCCCTAACGGGTAGTAGGTATCAGTGGTAAAAAGACCATAACAAACACCAAGTCCTGGCAACAATATATTTACTATTTGGACATCGGAAAGTTTTGTGTGGTCTAACACGTTGCTCGATCAATGGAGGCATCCTCTCTCATGGGGGTGAATTAGCGGTCTACAGAATGGGTGCTGTGTGTGTTTTAAAGCTAAGAAAGTTTGTAAGTAGATTGCTTCAGAAATCACACGTTTAGTAGACCTCAAACAAAAAAGTAGAGCCAGTAATAAAAACTTGTATATTCTTCGGAACCACACAGAATTGAACCATAACAGTCGTTTAGTAGTTTGATAAATGTAGGCAGGAAATAAAAATATCAACAACAACAACAAAAAACTCCTCCGTGATTGTTCATTTTGGAGTTACAATCATTTTACTCATCTGCACCGGTGTACACGCAGACAGAGTTATCGGGCTCATCAAGTCTTGCTTAACGATGACGGGGAGCTCGGGATTTGAGTTGAGACCGGACTGAGGGGTTTTGTTCCAAAATAGTTTATCCCTCTCTCTCTCCCTCCACACAAAATATGGATATATTTTCTCTAAATTTTATCTACATTATAAAAAATGTTAATATCACGACCGGTTGATAAAATAAAAATGCCCAAGGGAGTCACTTGAGCGTTGGAGACGCATCTCAGACGATCAGAAGCCTCGCGTTATTTAAAAGCTGGTTTGATATTTAAAAATATGGTTTACGCCAAAATGGAGGGGGAAGCCAACCTTTCTCAGACAAATAGTAAATTTTTAACAGCGTCCCAAAAGAAAATGCACTATTGAAGATTGTATTAGTCCTACGCCTTAACTCAGTTGGTAGCGTGTATACCTACTGAGCTAAGGGTCCCGGGTTTGATTCTTGGCAAGGGTGAAAAATGTATGATTGTTTAAATGTGGGTTTCTTCTCTCACAGTGATGAATTAACGGCTGGGGGCTGGGTGTTGTGTTTGTTCTAATACCTCAAATAAAATAAAATTTTAAAAAAGGAGGTTGTTTTTGTGTTTATGAAGCGTTAAAACTAACATCGCCATAAGCAATGTGAGGGTGTTACCCTTCAAGAACATGACGTTCTTAATAATTCTACTGTCTTCCTCCTCCTTGGCTGTTTGTTTTGTCCATGAGTCACTCCTGCGCTCAGCCATATTGGACCATCAAGTTGAACCTGGCGGTCTTACGCATACAAGGGGGAACCTAAACAATCCGCTGGAAATGACCAAACTTGTCCGAAACAGCCGCATGATTGCGGGAGGAGGGGGGGAATTAGAGATCGTCACGAGTATAAATTTAGAAGAGAAGGGCGAGTCATATGAACTCGAAAAGGTCGTCGTCTTGGAATTGAATTATTGGTGCGACGTCAGAATATACTAAACACAACTTAAATTTAGCGTCAGTGAGAAAATGAAGCGCTTTTTTTACTTTCTCTCTATCTTACAGGTAGAGAAAGTATGGTGATCGTCAAAAAAATCGAACTGGAGATTTTGATGAATTTTGACCTTTCATGACTTCCTGAATCCGAAAAAGTTGTTTTTGAATTTCCGTCTGTCTGTCTGTCTGTCTGTCTGTACCTCCAACTAGAGCCTAAACTATTTTACCGATTGAGCTGAAACTTGATATCTAGGGTTTTCATAGGGTTGCCCCGAGGGGTTTTTGGAATTGGATATCTACCCCTAAAATTAAGGGTAGTTTACTGAAGGGAAAAAAGAGAAAAAGTCGATTTTCTCAAAATCGGCTCTAACGATTTTGATTAAATTTCATTTATAAACATTAATAAATATTCCAAACAAAATGGCTACCCTCAATATTTCGGCAAAATGGCTTTAAGGGCTCCGGTCTGATGCGTCAATTAACATTTTTTATAATAGCTCCGAAACTATTTGAGATATGAAATTACTTAGCATTACAAATATGTATATATATTTATAATACAGATATTTTATCCGAAACATATTTTTATAAAATCAATAACTTTCAATCTATACGCAATTATATGAATTTTTTTAACTTTTTGGACATTAAAGTTTAAGTATTGCGACCGTAAAAAAAAACTAACCTGAAATGTTGATGGATGTCGACGTCTCATGACCCCCCGAACCCTAAAAAATAGTCTTTGCAATGCCGTCTGTCTGTGTGTCTATAAAAACTTAAAATTAAGGGTAGTTTACTGAAGGGCGAAAAGAGAAAAATTTGGTTTTCTCAAAATCTGCTCAAACGATTTTGATTAAAATTCGTATCTAGGCGTTGATTAAGATTATAAATAAACTGGCTATTTTCATTTTCCTATGAAAATGATTTTTAGGGTACTTTACAGAAGCGTTAATTTCCGTATCTCCACAACTATTTGAGAAACTAAACAACTTATCATTGCAAAATTGTAGGACTATTAGAAATAAAAAACTTTTATTTGACATATATTTTTATAAAAGCAACAGTTTCTGAGATATTTGCAAATATATTAATACAATTTTGTGAGCTTTAGTTGTAAACATATACTACTTAAGTCTTAACGCAATAATTCTCCAATGCCATAGAGTAATTAAATATAAGTATCTAAAAAAGTATGTTATTTTTCCTTAAAGCTCTTAGGAGAAATGTTTGCATAGCAATGATCTATCTCCATTTTAGACTCAATAGTCAATATTTACATTTTTTATTGGTCAAAATGTATAAATGAATAATTAAATATCAATGCGATGACTTGAAGATCTGCAACACCTTATAAAATGTTAAAACTTTAACCAGAAATCGAAATTTTAATACGAAGTGTTGACCCTTGTGGAAGACATTAAACTGTTTGAAATGTTCTTAGGTGGACAAAGATGCGCCTCTTTTCTCATTGATTCTATATCATTGTATATTATTTTATGCGTGTTCTTATGTGGAGTGGTGATGATACAATGTACATTATTCCGTTCAGAAATCTTACGAGTTTATAGAAAGAGAGAGAAAGTCTGTGTGGTGCGCCGTACCATTTATTTTTATTATTAATGCCTTTAACCATTTTGTTCAAAAATGGCTATGTATAGAATGTTTTACACGATTCATAGCAACGTATATTAAAGAAAATTTAATTTAATAGTATTTAAATTATTACTGATTTTTGAAAATTGGGGGGAAAAAATCAAAAATGGGTATTTAAATAATGATTTGTATTTAAAAAAAATAAAAAATAAAGCACTTTATGCATGTTTTTGGAGGAAAAAACTCATGTAATAAGGTTTACTTATTTCTTACTTTTGAAAATTTTTAAATGCCTCATATATATATATATATATATATGGGGAATGTTTTATATGGTAAATAACATTATTGTAGGCTGATGACCTGGTGGTCTAGGGGTAAGGTGTCAGACTTCTGTGCTGAGGTCCGGGGTTCAATCCCAGGTCCCGGCACAGATTTATCTGATTGCCAAACCCAAACCCTTCCTTCACCTCTGACAAGACGTGTATTAATCACAACTTGTGAATGTGAGGAATGCCAGGCCTCCACCGTGGTTCGGATTCCACGTTAAACTGTAGGTCCTCCATTTCATCTCGCAATCACCCTACCATTTCACATTAGCGTAAGTGCGTATAACCCGAACGGGTAGTAAGACGCGGTGCTAATAATAATAATAACATTATTGTACCTATGTATAGAAGAAAAATGTATTTAAGTGTAGTTTACTGATAAGATATTTTTAGAAATTTCTGTTCCAAGCTATAACATACTACGTGAGGAAAATATGTACGGGTGTGTCAGAAATATTTATGTTTAAATTTAAGCTGTGATATGAGCGTTGGTTGCTAATAGCGTAAATTTACCCGTGGAATGTACGAACAGTCGAACATCGGTCAGAAGTACCAAGGTATCAATCCAGAGGTTTCTACTATCCCTAACGCCACGCTTCAGCGTAGCTCCTTTAACTGTGTTTTATTCTAACCTAGTGCATTCTTGACAATGTGCGTCAAATATTCTCCCACGACCAACATAAAAATTTATATTTTCTGAATGAGCAGACTTATATTTACGTTTCTCTACAATTTTGAGTCGATTGAACTTCATCTTGATGTCAAAAAGATTGTAAAAGAATTTTGCACTGTGAAGTTGTCCGTTGGTCTATAAGTATGCACGACTCCATTTACGCTGGAAGTTGGCAGTCTGACGGGCTCCAATATGGATGGCTCTATCCTAAAAGCTACGCCATAGTGTAACCAGTCAAGGTAAGTTTTAGGGGTGTACGAAGCTTTGAAACTTCGACTATGGCTTAAAAACAAACATCAGCTTCAACATCACTTGTAAAAAAATTCTGACTTCGAAGCTTCGCCAATAAAAATATTGGCAGATAAAATACTCAATTTATGTTCAAATACTGCCATTCTGAACTGTTTTGTACATTACAAATTAACCATTTTTATGGGGAAAATCTGAGGTAAATGAATTGAATGTTGTAATAGTAGCTTGATTTGTCAGATTAACACGAAATATTACAAACAATTGTACAATAAAACATTTACCAAGTAATTATAGTGTATAAAGTAATTTAAATAACCCCAATATATTATTTTTTCAAGCGTAAAATAACCAACAAAAAATATTCGAACTTCGATTCGTATTCGAGAATATTTCATTATATTCGATTTGAGTTCGCTTCGAATTGATAAAGTAAACCTCACACAGCCCTAGTAAACTTTCTACCTAACAGTGTAAACAATCTACAAGTCGTAGATTGCAACGAATCGACCACAATATTATTTGTATTCGCTTCGTCTGTTATCAGAATACATCCTTATTGAAATTAACTATAGACATCTCGGTCAGTTAATTGCTTAAAACATTTTCGTAACTGTACAATAAATAGCTATTTTTAGTTTTATAATAATAATTTTGGGGTATTTTACGTTGAGATTATTGTACTGGCATTTTGTGTACAATCAATTTTTTCAGGTTTTTTTTTTTACTTTTTATTGTCAATTGGTACACAAACAAAAGTCACTTCTTGTGGAGCTAGAAATTTGTTTGGGTTCAATTTTTAGTTTGATTTACTTTTCGGATCAAATATTTTTGCCTCTCAATTTTTTATTTTTTTTATTTCTATCCTCTGCATCAAAAAATGTCCCAAATCTCGTCAATCTATAAATTCTTCATAAGAATAATTTAACAATAAAGTATCATTTTGAAAATAAATTAAATAGGTTTGTATAAATCTTAGTTGCATTTTTTAAATCATAAAAAGGGGAGGTGCGTGTGTTCTGTTGTTCTGAACATTTACTGTTTGTCTACGGGCTCATCCCGATAAATGTCCAGAGGCTAGGACACGTCGGTAGGAAGAACATTTTATCTGACAGCTACTAAAACCAATTTCATATATCCATACGTCAAGTAATGTGCTCTGCAAATGTCACTTTTGATAAATCGTATCTCACCCTTTTAAATAGTAATAAAATAGCTTATGATAATTTTTGACAGCAACAAATGTTTTTGTATTTTATGAGATGTTTTAGATTTAGCTTTTAAGTCGTGTTATTAAATTATTTGTCTTTAGAAAATACTCATTAAATACTTCAATTAAAGAAGTAAATTAACAAAGGACAGGAAATTGAGGTGTTTTTTTTATTTGCCAGTACGTTTAACACAAATATTACCCACACCGGTGTTAGCACGCTCCAAGACGTCACACTCGCAATAGACAGGTGACGTCATAGGTTGGCTAGGGTTCGATTCCCAAACGGGTGGACTAGTGATGTATTGGGTTTTTTTCATAATTGGCTTCCCACTCTTAATCCAGGCAAATGTCGCCACATTTACTCTAATCATACCTTACTCCATTAGTGTGGATATGGGTAAATCCCGTACAAGTAGTAGAATGTGTTAAACAAACAAAAGATATTCCGAGACTTCCTTAATTTAGTGTGCTCCTAACCCTTTGACCTTTGCAGTCACGTGACGTTTCTAGCAGGAATTCAAACCTGAGACCCCTTAGGCTGGTAAATAATCAATCATCGATGATTATTTCCCCTTAAAAATCCCTCTCTGGTACTTTTTATACACATAGGTTACATAATGATAGAGGTGGCATATTGGCTAACGACATTTTTTCGTTAAAAGGTATAGAAAACCTGTTAAATGGCAATGAGACCCGTCTATTATTTGAGGTTCCAGCGCTGTCATCCGTTTCTAATACACGCCACGGTAATTACTAAGTGGCTCAATGTTTTGTGAATGATGAACTATCGACCACCATTAAAAGGGGTACCCAGAATTATCTTGTAACTTTATACTTGGTCCTCGTCGATATTATAGCCTGGTTTGGACGAGTGGAAATTGGGTGAGGGAGAAAGGTTTCGCGGTCGGGGGGGATGAATGAAGTTATGATTTGATTCTTACACTGGAAAGTTTTACCGCACTTCTCCCGGCGGTTAACTTTTGCTCATCAATCTAGCGTTAAGTGAAGTCGCCCAAAGCACCCATTAATAGAAAATCTTCGCATGCCCTTGTAGGGGAAGTGAGGGGAAGGGGGTATTTGTTAACTTAAATTAAACTTGGCAATAGAGCCATACTTTTATTATGACGGAGCTGTTTGAAAACTTTTAAGATTAAGATAAATGTAAAGTTTAATTATTTTACCATCCATATGAAAATATTATGCGGATAAATTTAGTTTGTAAATAGGTATTTTCTTGTTGTGAGCCTCCTAGTTATATTAATTATTGTCTTCGTTGTTTATGAATACATAAAAAATTGTTTTAGAGATATTTGTATATCACATTATAACCAAACTGTGTTATCCTGTAGTGTTGCACTATAAAATAAATGCCAAGACTCAATCTTACATACTTTCTCATATACGACAATCTCCAAAAATTTGTTTTTAATAAACTTTTCTTAAATGATATTTTCTCGGAAGAACAAGTATACCCTGCTATTTATCATGTAAAACACACCTCATATATCCATTTTGAACAAAATCTTTAAAGCCATTTTTGGAAGATTTCAATTTTTCATAAATCAGTCAAGGGCGGATGAAACTTCAAGATCAATCATAATATAGAGGTCGTAAATTTTCACGGTTACGATAAATTATCTAGAAGTAAATTTCGCAAGTTTTTAGTACCTGGGAAATTAAATTGGCTTTATTTTGTACTTCAAGTTTTATTCTTCAACCATCTTATTTACAATTATATGGTAGGGAGTAGAAAGATATAGTTTAAAGAAAATGTACTCGAATTTGTGTATAGGGAGCGTGGGAAACACTTAAGGAAAAGTATAAAAATACGGCGCACACAACCCAAACCCAAGGTTTCTATATTATAAGGTTGGCCAGTTCGGTCAGTTTTATGGTTCACTTAGCGGGAGCTGATGACGTCGCTTCGTGACCTGAGTCACTGCTGCACACAACCGTATAAACTTTGTAGTGTAGCGCCTTTTAATACATCGCCCTACACGGCTCTGCGATACCGCATATATATATATATATATATAGTGTTCTTTATATGGACTTATTCTGCGCAATTTGACGACTACAACCGTTCATTTTATTTTTATTTTAAAAAATGCAATAATATTATTTATACAATAAATACAATACAACGAAACTGTACGACCTGAGAAAAGTACCATGAGAGGAAAAATGTTTAATTTTTTTGCCAAGGAAGTTTTAGTCAGTGGGAAAGTTTTAGATAATAATTTGAATTTTTTATTTTATTTTTTTCAATACTACAGGTTGGTTTTTGCATAAATAATATTATTAAGGCAGTGGTACTATAACTCAATTCTGCGCGCCGAGAGTTAACAGCGAGTAGGTCTGCGGCGACCACTCTAAGTTATTTTTTCTACTCACGTATAACTCTTTTACTAGATAAAACAATTATTGTTATTATTACTTGTTTGGTATACGGATTATTGTAAGTATTATATATTTCACTATCACAAATGAAATTATAATTTAGGATGATAATAACACCCATATTTGCTTCTTACAGATTATTTCGGACTTTTTCGTTGTCATTAATAAACAACTAAAAAATATTGTATTTGAAAAGTAATAATAATTAATCATTAAACTGTTCTGAATAATACATTATAATAAAATATTCAATTTAACTATGCGTTCAAATAAAGTAAATATTAATTTCACATGACTCGATAAAACCTAAAACCCTTTTTAACTATTTGTGGATGAATGTAATAAAATAGTAAAACATATACATACTTATTTAACGTTTTATCTAATACTATGTTGAAAAATAGTTGAATTACTTACGTTAAAATCTTTATGTTCTTTCGAAATTCTTCTCGGTATTCCTAATATATGTATCAATATTGTATTCTAACATACAAGCACAATCTTCCAATTAAGTAACTATTTTGGTAATTTTTTCTCTGTCCATCAGAAAAATTGTTACCATGCCTTTTTGTTATTTTATTTTCCTGCAAGTTATCATTCAAGAACTTAATTCAAATAATAGTCTGGATTATAATGTAAGCTGCAGTAACTTCCATTGGAAATGTAGGAAACATAGACGGCAGTTTTACAGCTAAAGTTTTTACTGCGTCAAGTGCTTGTTGATAGACTCATTTCCATGAAACTTTTTGAAATAATTTTCACACACAACACTAATGTTAAGCCATTTGTCGGATGGTTCTATAAGTCCACCCTGTGACAAATGTCGAATCGAAGATGCATTGTTTGACACTTGGTATGTAAACTTTCCTAAGAACTGGTATTTGTTTTTGTAATTCTTATCCACCCAAACTGCGACATAGCTCTGTCCACTTTCTTGGATGTCTTGGTACCCTACTTCCCTTCCTGTCTCAGTCTGAATAACTGTCTCCAGAGTCTCTTCGTGGTCTTCATTGGCACCCTCCTCTTGTCCGTCTGCTTGTTCGCTGGCGAAACCACCTTTTATATGCACTTGGTCTAACACTGATGTTACTGTATGCTCTTCATATTTTGTCGCTGGTGTGGAAGAGATTACATTGTCTTGTACAATACCTGAATTTTTACCCATAAGGATTATCCCTAACCGGTACAAAACATCCATCGGAGTCAGATGATCATTCGTACCTCCTCAAGTTCTTATTTGTGGTAAAAAGTACAGACTATATTGGTCAAGCTTTATGGGTTAGGAGATAATCCATACCATATTTCACTTTAACGTCCACCAAAAGTGATTTGACTGAGTTTATAGACAGTAATATTCCCTGATGTAAAGGTTGTGAATTCTTTTTCCCACGGCACCGCATTGTAAATACCATATCGTACATACTATCAAGACGCTTCACTTGTTCTTCTTTGTACAGGCCAAATCCACATTTCAAATGTTGGCTGTTTTTCTCTTGAATGAAACTGTTCATAACATTGAACCAATAATTTACCATGATACTAAATCCGGATAAATTATTTGGTAAATCCTGACCTTCACCAGTTTTTAAAACTCAAGCGCTTTAACCATTGTGTTTAAGAGGAGCTGTGCTGCCAACCTGACGTGTTGTCTTTCTGCTTTCACAAAAAAAAAACCTTCTTTCTTGTGTCCGTCGGGTTGTAAAACCAAGGTCTATCTATTGAAACATTAAGTTTATTCCATAAACTAAAATTATTTCCTTCCATGTCTGACGTACACCCAACAGTGTCAAAACCACACGTCTTAAGTTTTATAATAGTTGTATTCAATATTTCAGGTGTGATTTTGAGGTCCAAGTTAGCAAATATGAGTTGCTTCCAGTTAGGAAACAGTCTCCTCACCATTATTACTGGCATTCGTTTGTAGGGACCTAAGATTGAATCGAACCTTGGATCATACTCGTATCAATCTTTTATCTTCAGTTCGACATATTGAACTTGTTCATGTGTTTATTTATTTTCCCTGGCTATCTTCAGTATGAGCATCATGTCTTCTAGGAATCCTTTACGGATAGCAAGGGTAGAGGCCCATTTTCTTAGAGTTGACAAACCTGGTAGTGAATAATGACTTTTTTTTTGTAAATACACATAGGCTCGTTTACCTAAATATATCAGGGCCAAGGCAACTTCCATGTTTTCATTTGTCCAATGAACTTTTCATTTATTAGAAAGCAATAAATCCAACTGATTGCTTATAAAAACGATACCTTGTTTTTCTCACATTTTTTTATTCTTTAACTAATTTGGGACCTTTTTTTTTTTCAGAGAAATAAGTGTGCTCTTAAGTCTACGGATTTTCTTAGATTTTAGTTTCAGAGCACTTTGTTTTTTCACTATATTTTGTTTTCCTTTTGTAATTCTAGGTTGTTTTTTTTATCATTTAAGTCTAAGTCCCATTTATTTTGCTTGTTTCATCGCTTAGGTTTTTAGAAACACAATTAACTACACCCTCCTCTTGGGTTACCATCCTCTGCCTATCTATAAAAAGTTTCGTAACACTTGACAGCTCACGCGTAAATAGTCAATAAGATTACAATAAACACACAAACATTTACTATTCACAATGAATTTGGTTACATAATTGACATAAATAAGAAGTAAAAAACATGCTTAACACCGCAGACCACGTGTAGCTACTGAACTGAAGCAAGCCGGCGTTGGCCATATGGGGGTCACGAGCTGACGTCACAGCAGCGCTGTGTGCTCGGGAAAACCCGACTGTATGCAGGCCGGTATAGGGAACGAGCCAACTCTATACTCGAGAAACCTTGACCCGAACCTCCCTGTTAACTGGAAACCAGACAATAGCAGACTGACGCATTTAACAAAGTTCTCTTTGAGGCAAGAATTTTTTTTTTCACTGCGTCTTACCACCCGTTTTGGACTATACGCATGTAAAGTCGAACTTGGTTTTAACGGCTTCGGCTGTTCCGTCAATTCCGGTGTAGCATCATTTTTTCAGCAGTTTATTCAAACTGTTATCTATTAACGTTATTTAAAAAAAAAAAACTCTGTTTTAGTGTTACTACCATTCGGTTGTAGCGTAAAAACTTCTCAAATAGGCCTATATTACTTTACATTTCATTTAAATGTAAGTAGATGCAATTTTAAATTTCATTTTAAATTCTAATGTAATATGTGCATAGGAAAGATATTACAGTATTGTAAACAACGCTTGTTACGATGTGATGAACCTTTACAACTGTAGAGCCTCCCCTTTTTATTTATTGTTTTGAACACTCCTGTACTAACCAAACCAGTCCGCGTAGGCACATTATTCACCTCTTGTTTCAGTGTTGTTTTGAACATCCCAGTGTGTAAACACACGCCATACGTCTCGCTTCTCTTTTGACTTGGTTCATAAGTGTGATATAAGTAACGTTAGAACATTTCCTGTAAGCTACAATGCGTGATGGATGACATCTAGTGTTTTGGAAGATGAACTAAGAAAATGGGACAAGTAGCTGTCGCTGGGAAACAGGAAAGTTCTACACATAGCTGACAACTGTCCAGCCCAACCAAAGTTAAATTTGACCAACATTAATCTAGTTTTATTACCGTCAAACTAACAGTTCAAGCTTCTTACAACTTATGGACCAAGGTGTCATTGGAAGCCTTAAGTGTCATTACCACAGGCATCTTTTTTTTCTTTTTTTTTTTTT
>CABFWB010007594.1:0-23724 GCA_902151455.1 Timema bartmani
AGTTTTTCACAAAAGCAGTTTATTACAAAATTGTCGGAATGGATACCATTCCGAGTGGATACAATTCAGTCCCCTCGTTTCCGGGAGGGTCCAGGTGCTGTTGTCAGGGGAAGGGTTGACGGGTGGTTTGAATAAGGCTCCTTCGAGTATAAATCTAATAATTTTAACTAATAATAATATTGCTAGTTTATAAAATTAATGTTAATAATGAAAAGATGACATCTAATAAAAAATAACACAGCTTTGAATAGCAATTATATCATTTTAATTTTTTTTTAATAGGTTTCTCTCACACTAAAAATTATATATATAGGTCTATATATAGGTTTAAACTGTTTTATTATTAATAAAAAAAATTGTATTTGAATACAAGTGTGGCCTACTTGCTTATCATAGTTAACTTATTTATATAATTACTAGGCCTACTGAAAAATGTTAGTTTCAAGCCACTTCCTTGACTGCATAATATAACTAGGTTGAAAGAGCTAGTGATATAAGTTTCAATATATTTTTGATTATTTTCGAAGCAAAGGGAGGGGGGAGAATCCTCCCAATCCTGATCCTCTGGATTCTTCACTGCTTGTATCGACTATGGTGTAGTTTATAATATAGGGCCATAGTGAAGCCCATCAAGGTTAAACTGTAAGTTTCACCGTAAACAACAACTCCGTACTTAATCCATCCTCACTAACTTTCTCCACACTTCCCTATCCTTGCATACTCCCTTCGCTTCAACAACATCCATACATCGAATCATATATGCTAATTTATTCTTAAAACTCTTTAATGTTCTATTTTTCACACATTCGTCTACAACATTTAGACACATCTTACATGGCTTACCCCTTCCTTTTGATCCACACATTCTACCTTCATATATTTGTTTCGTCACTAGATCCACACTCATCTTCTCAACATGTACAAACCAACGTAAGATGCTTCTTTCACATTGACCTGTTGGATTCCCTATCAAACCACGCTCCTTTGGTACCCGCTCATTACTGACTCTGTCCATACAAGTTCTATGTATAGTAACCTCCACAGTTATTGAATATAAGACATGTGCATCGTAGAATTTAACCAGGACATTTCCTTTTCATTTAATAAGTTTATTTTATTTTTTATTTAAGATATTTAAGGTACACTCCCTAAACCGACTGATTGTATCAATGCACAACTATTAAACACAATTACATCTAGAACAAACAGAGCACCCGGTCTCTCGGCTGTTAATCATTGGGAAATATAAAACTCACATTTCACCAATTATAGACTACATTTTTCGGCCGTTTTGAGAGTCGAACCAAAGACTCTCAGCTCAGGCAAACACTATGCTGACTGAGCTAAGGTGTTGTACAATTTTATGTTCAAATACAACTTTGCTCACGAACAATATTAAAAAAAACTGTTAAGATTATAATATGTATAAAATAAAATAAACGTACTTTCTACTGAACCAATAATTTATTTATTTTATACAAAGAAGTGTTTTGATTTTATAAATAACAAAATAAGGACCTTTAATCAACTACTGTATAAAGCAATCATGTCACACTCAAGTCAATGTTTCACTTTGTCAAGGAAGAACCGACTCAGGAGTGCGTAGGAATAGATGAGTAGGCAGCGCTACGAGTGATTAGATCAACTCGTAGGATTGTGCTGGGGTTCTGGGGTTCAATCCTCGGTCCCGGCACAAATTTATCTGATTGCCAAACCCTTCCTTCACCTCTGACAAGATGTGTATTAATCACAACTTGTGAATGTGAGGAATGCCAGGCCTCCACCGTGGTTCGGATCCCACGTTAAACTGTAGGTCCTCCATTTCACCTCACAATCACCCTACCATTGCTAATTAGCGTAAGTACGTATAACCCGAACGGGTAGTAAGACGCGGTGCTAATAATAATAATAATAATAATAATAATAATAATAATAAAACTCGTAGGACCTCGTTGTCATTATACATTTATTTTCAGTGGACATATTTCTAAACCTTAGCTCAGTCAGTAGCATATTTTAATTTCAAAGTTCAAAATCCTGGGTTTGACTTCAGATATGGTCAAAAAATAATAATGTATTAATGGTAAATTGGTTGCAGTTTTGACATAGACCAAAAATAATAATTTATGATTGTTTAACCATCTGGTTCAGTGAGTGTAAGTTAAATTCCCCCAATAAATAATAATCAGAGGGCCGTGACTCCACCTGACAGTTATTGTACATTTCATGTTTCCCAGACGACCCTCATACCAAGATCCGAACCACATACAAAGCCACACTGATACTGTTGTCAGTATTCTCCGCAGTGACGGTTTTGGTTGCCCTGTCCACCGTGAAATGGCATTTGGAGATCAGACTCTTCCTAAAGGATCGTTTTGGGAAGCTAGAGAAAGATGGTAAGTGTCTCTGCACCCTTGTGTCGCCCCAGGTTGACCGATAAATTATTGGTTTTCTATTTAAAATGAATTATTAGTATTCACACTATTTTTATTGACTATGGACACGTTCCCTGGAAATATAATAACATAAGTGAAATGTGATAATGTTCTGAACTCAATCACAGGAAATCAGCAGTAACTGCATAGATCACTCTGCTCTAGTAGAAACAATCTCAGCCTTGTCCATGCTTCTTCATAAAATCTGCGTGAGAAAAACAATCAAATTCCAAAACTAACCGACTGAATCAGTCCGTATGTGCCTAAAGCTTGATTGACACGTTCACCACAAATAGAGAGCGGAATCTTGAGTATTTAGAAATGCACACTGTATGTTGACCCATGATGCATTGCAACTCAAACTTTAAAAATCTGATTAAAAACATATTTTATTTTATAGTTGATCGACATATATTTTAGATGCTTTCAAATTATAATGCTGTGTCATGGCACAATCAAATACATGCTTTCCATCAACGGATTATTTCAAATCTCCTCATTAGAGTTAATTAAGCTATCTGCTTTATTCTAGCCCTACAGCGCATGCGCATTCAAATGGTCATGCGCACTGATTTTAGATGGTTGGTTTTGAGATTTGATTGGTTCTTCCGTATCGAAGATTTCAAATAGAGCATAGAAGGAGAGATGAGTTGAACTTTATCAGAACAGCTCTTGCCGATGAGGTGGAAATATTGTGATGGGTTTAGAGCTAGTCACGTGACCCCATCTCTGTTTTACTATTGTTTCTCGGCGAGCGTGGGGACCCACAATAAAACATTAATTTGTATCTAGCATGGGAATTTTCGCGTCACTCAAGCAGATTCTTCTCCTAATTCTCAGTAAAAGTGGAAATCAAACTTTAATCGGTAAATATTGGGATAATAGGAATGGTTTCTGGTCCTGGTATTTTATTCATACTTTTTGTCCTTCTATAAAATATTATAATATGATTTGTATAGAGAAGCAAATCTTTATCTAACTAACTATTATATAATATCAAGTTAGATAAAGTTTCGTTAGGGCATTCAACCAGAATCCTTTGACTGGTTGAATGGTGACGCTCCATTGAAAGCAGTTTTAATCTTGTAGATCTCCTACCGGCATAATCTTGAAGCGTCACACAATGATGGAAATGGCTACCTTCATCTGCAATCCATGGACGACATACTTACGGGGACCACTAGAACGGTACATAGACGTAACTGTGTCGACCTTCTTTTTGTCAGCTGATAAGTTGTCTGGGTTGAATTTACTAGGGTTCGGATAAAGTTTTGAATAGCTGTGTGTTCTTAATATTTTTTAAATAAGTCATACTCCTGATGGGACGATGGTTCTGTTGATATCCAAATCTTCTGTGACTCTGTGAGGTATGAAATAAACAGTGAGGTACATTCGTGATGTTTTCTTGAAGCTTGGTGACCCTACTCTATAAACCACTGTAGGTGCCCGATGATGGGAAGAGCTTTCGGTCCTGGTATTTTCTCCTCTAGTTCCTTCCCTCGTCTTCTGTACCACCAGAATATTTCTACAGCACCAATATAGAATGCTAACAGCCAGAATAGCCCAACTACCAATATAGAAGGCCAACAGCCAGAATAGCCCAACTTGTAAGATCAGTTTGAAATCCACCCGGAGGTTTAATGTCGACCGCATAGCTCACGATGTGTCAGAATAATTCAAAAAACTTTAGTTCTATTCCATTATTAAAATATAAATAAACTTAATGTGAATTGTATTAATCGTCATTGAACTGCCGACATCATTAAATGAGCTTATGCAAATAATGTAATATATTTTAAAAAAATACTCATAATTTTATATTTATTTAATTAAGTCTTGATAGTAGTTATATTTTTCAATTATTGAGACTAAATTAGTAGTTTTTTAGTGTTTCTGTCAGAACAATTTATTTTGCCTTTACAAAATTACATATTTTTATTATAAAATAAAATATTTAGCACTATTGTTTTATAAATCAGAAAAGTAATTTAGTAGTGTAGATAAAATTATACTTGAAAATCACGTTCCTATTATTCACATATATCTGTAGCCTCTTTTAAAAAGAGTTTGAACTATTCTCATTCCGCAGATAAAAATGATAATTAATTTGTGTTTATTTTATAATGTTTTAACCAACTGAGTCGTTTTGACAAAACCTGACTCTCCAAGAGTACTCTCAAAGGTATCTTCCATTTTCATTAAAAAATTGTTAACTACTATCAAACTACAAATTGGTAGTGCCCCACCGCAGCACACTTTACCCCTCATCGCACTTTCAATTAACTTCTTTGTTAACTGTTCCGTGAATCTAAGGAAAAGGAATTGGCTTAATCACTAGAATAATTATAGAAAGTTCTTGGAAACTAGTTTGTATGTTTATTACGTAAATTGAGCAAACCAGTTATGATTAAATAGATCCCCCGCCCAGACAGTATCTTAGGCTTTATTGACTGGTGCGTAAATCGTCCTCGTAACAGAAATAAGGGTTCGTTGACCATTCTCTGACGAAAGCATTCACCTTTCAATTAAATACTAGCAAATTCGTATGTTAACCTCTATCGCTTTGAGCAGAGGCTCAGCTTGTATTATGATTCGCTTGAGGATCGAACAAAAAACAGTCAGCCAACAGCTGGAACTATCCTTTTAAGCTTTTTAATGACTCATTAGTGAATGACCACAACTGACTGTCATATCAGGCGCCGCTGTCCTGCTTTGCCGCGTTCACCCTTGTGACGAAAGGGCAAATCAGAACTCAAATAAAATACTAACACAATATAGTAATGAGAATATAGTACTTCATTTTATTTTAGTTTACTTTGTACTTTGTAAAAAATAATTAAAATTATAGGAATAATTTTATGCTTTACATTATTATGTTAAATTAGTCTAAGTGCTGACTTCAACCGGCCCAGTAGTATAATGAAAACGTGTTCCTAATAGTCACTATTGTGCTAGGCCCCTTCCGGCCGTTGTGTGAAGGATTAAAGTGGCGTAGCATGATGAAAATTGAATGTCTAGCTGAGAAAGTTCAGTCCTGCGACGGACAGTGGAAGCGGGATAGAAAACAGGTACATACGAATTTGTTGTGTGTAGCCTTGCACTAACATTGATTACCCCACCCCCCAGACCTTGTCTTCAATGAGTATTCCCCTACCTGGTCTCCCCCTCAGTCAAAGTGTGCTTGGAAGGGCCACCACTCATGCCCCGGTAGGTGATGCCCGACATTGTTACTCAGTGATCTCTCAAGAGTGAGATAAGGATGTAAAATGGCACGAGAAGGAAATAAAATGGGTAGTAGGGAGAGTTCTGTTGCAAACAACCTAACCACACAGTGATTATTCCTTAGACCTTATGGGCAATATTATTATACCCATGGGTGGCCATTAATCAGCCCATAAAATGAGTGAACAACAAACTAACGAGATATGTAGAAAGCGCAATATATGCCTGAGAGAGATAATAAAACATGTGAAAATAAATTATAAACAGTTTTAGAAAAACATATTGGAAAAAATAGCATTACAGATTAACAAAGAAGAAAAATTAAATAAAAATTTGTTAAGGAGACAGAATGGTTCCTGAGATTACCTGTCAAATTTCAATTTTCTATCACAACAAAAAAAAAGTTTTTCTAATAGTTTATAAAATTTTGAGCACCTATTTTTTTCTCCAATTTTAAAATGTATAATGTTCATTATTTTATGACTATGTTGAGTGATCTTTTAACATGATTGCATATAGTCCTGTTACCACCCAATCTACTACCTCTTAGCTACGGCCATACTAGACTAAAAGGAAGGTGGGTTGTAATCTAAAAGTTATAAAGAAGTAAGACATTAGCAACAATTTAATAACAATATGAATGTTTTATTCAAGATAACAACAGAAACAATAAATTACATGGCCTCAAAAATCCATTGGAAGTATGTAGAAAATCATATCAATAGTAATGCGCAGTTTCATTATGCGAATGTTTGCTCAGACCAAACCATTTGATTAAATCTACTAGGTCAGTCTTGAAGAGACAAAAACTCGACCAAACTACACTGTCAGCTTCACAACAGTGAATATTGACAACACAACCTTAAATGTTTGACTATTTAAACAAAATCATTACTTTTAAAAATATCTAGACAGATATTTAATTGAATACAAAAAAAAAGCCTAATGGGCATCTTTGAAACGGATACCAAGATGTCTGCTTCATCACATTGAATATAGACAGAGTTAAAGTTATGTTTAACATCACACAGATGTTTATATAAACACGAGAGTTTGGCTTTCCTGCATTAAGTCAAATTCCGGCGGGACTATTAAATTTCGACACAAAAGACTACGTTAACAAGAATTCTACTTGTTAATAAAAATAGGACATACAAAATGACTAGTTAAACCACAAGTTATTTCAATTAAATAATTTGGAAAATTATTTAGTCTAAATCAAACAATCAGCTAACTTTACGTTAATTCAAACAACAATTAAATATGAAAACACTATACAAAAAAAAAGGAGGAATTTACATTTACTTGGTGATCAAAACTTTGTCAAATTAAATTAAATACTTCTAACAAAACAAGTTAATAAATGTGGCAATCTATGTGATTTCAGTGACACTAGCGCTCAAGTGGCAGCAAAACGAATAAACTGTTTCATAATTAAATTTAGTTTCATAACAAAATTTAGTAAATAATATACGCTTATCCTGGCTTATTCCAAAAAATTACATTTACATTAATTCAAAATTTAATTGGCCATAATTCAATTTTATTAAATTAACCTCGATATAAAAAATACGTCATCATCCTGTAAATTGTCCAAGTCCAGGACATGACTTCTCCAGACGGCGATGAATATAAAGTCTAAGTCATGACTTCTCTTGAAGGTGTAGATAAATAATAATCTAAGACATGACTTCTCCTGAAGGTGTAGATAAATAATAATCTAAGACATGACTTCTCTTGAAGGTGTAGATAAATAATAATCTAAGACATGACTTCTACTTGAAGGAGTAGATAAATAATAATCTAAGACATGACTTCTCTTGAAGGTGTAGATAAATAATAGTAACTGAGTTTAAAAACAGCAAGGTTTAAAAAGTGTTTCTAGTCACTTAGGATTGGAATGGGGGAGTGTTCACATTGGTCGATGGCTTTTTTACGGTCATTTTTCAAATATGCAGACGATCACGTAGTCCTTGATCAGGCTAGGATTGGCCGGTTGCCTCCAACACGCGCTGCATTGGTGTTAGAGCTCCGTTTGGTTGGTCTAGGGGACATACCGACATCACGCGATGAGTTGGTGGTTGGTTTCGTCTTGCACGCCGGATACCAGGATAGTTCCATTTAGTTGATGGTCTCAGTCAGTTCCGATTTGACCTGTCCGCTCGGAACCTCGGCTGTTGGTGCACAGCTGCTCTATCTTACCCTCTCGTCGACTTAGGACGCGAGGTGGCTTTCCAGTCTTGAAGGTTGTTCTAGCCAGGAGAAATACAAGCGATAAGTACATGAACATTTTGTGATTGTGGGGGAGTTTCATTCTTGATTGATATTGTTCATTTTAAAGACAGTCTACATAGGACTACAATAGAGAAGCTTACTATTGCAGGAAGTTTATTACTATTGAGGTTTCATATGGAGTGGGTAGTATGACTCTTGAGGAAAACCTTTGCGTGACGCTTAAGATGGGGGNGTTTATTACTATTGAGGTTTCATATGGAGTGGGTAGTATGACTCTTGAGGAAAACCTTTGCGTGACGCTTAAGATTGGGGGGGGGGGGTTAGTATGATGTAACATGTTGCAATTTTACAGTCCCATTTCCTAATACACCTAAAAGTGTTTTTTGTGTTTGTTTTTTAATTCTAGTTGTCCATTCTATTTCCCAAATTTTAATTTAGAATTTAGAAAACATTCATAGTTTTCTATTTATCTGGGATAGTCCATTCACCTTCAATTTTCTATCAAACCAAAAAGATTTTTTTATTTTTAGGTTTTGTAAATTTCCAGTCCGTATCCCCTATTCCTCTGTCCCTTGTTTAAAATTATAAGTATTCAGACTCTTATTTTTTTAATGTTGTCCCTCTACATTTAGGAAATTTTCTCAATTATTATACCATATGGAAAGTGTGTTATTGTATTATCTTAAGACTTTTTTGAAGGACCGCTTTTCCCCATTTTCCGGTCATTAATTTTTAAATCTATATTTTTATCGGAGTGTTTGGGGTGATTCTTATACCCGTCTGACAAATTTAAATCTTCTACTAGTGAGAAATAGTTTTTACACAAGTTATGGAAATTTCGAAATCCCCCATTTTACCAACACCCACTTATAAATTTAAAATATTTAGGAATTATTTGTAAAATAAACACGATTTGCCTACTGATGTGAGTACAAAACAACCAAAACAAAGTATAAATTATTTTTGAATTTAATATTGAAATATACTCTGAAAATTACTCTTTAGATTGTAATGAATTTTATAATTAGGTAAGACAGAAAAAAATTAATTTTAATTAGATTTGAGATTGATCACTTTGTTTAAGACAGAATTTTAGGGGAAAAAGTCAATATTATTAGATTTTAATAGAAAAAATTAAGACCACTAAGTGAAATTCCAAGCTATACCAATTGAAAGTTTACGCCCTAGGCCAGAGTTCATGGCTACGCCCTCCCCTCTTCCACCAATATATATAACTATTATAATTATTTAAAATCTTCCAAAATATATCATAGCTCAACAGTAAACTATATCACTCTATTTTTTACTTTGTATATAAAATATGAATTGAGGATATAATGGTAAGCTATAATAACGTAATACAGTTGATATTTGAAAAGGCTATAATTTTCAATAAACATAATATTACTCAGTATTTAAGTCCATACAACACTAAAATTAGAAAAAAATACAGAAAACCAATAATATTTTGAATACAAAGGTATTTTAACACAGTTTTCTAAGATTCTGAAAAAATGTCTTCGTACTTTGGACCAAGCAAACACTTCGATGGTGCCGTTGAAATCAACACTTTGATGCCTCAATGCAGAGAAGCGGCAGCGTCGATATGTGGAATTTTTTTTATCCTTTTTAAACAAGAAAGGACCCCTCAGCCGGTGCATTCGTAACTGGTGTGCAAACATAGGATATCCACATTTGGATAGATTGTTCACAGGTCATTTTCCCTTAGCCATTTGCAAAGTGATACTGGCTTCTTATCATCAAACTTGCTGGTTAGAAGATGATATTTGAGGTCAAGTAGCTCGTCACTGACCGACGGTTCTAACTCGTCCTTAAAAAGTTTGAGACGTTTCCACCCCTCGTCTTCAAGTTCTGCAGGGGTCAAAGTCCACATTTTTGTGATGGCAGCAAATCTGTCTGAGAAATCTTCACATGCAACCATTCTTTTTTTATTTCTTCTTTCAGCTTGTCAGCAATGGGGATGAATGTGTTCACTCTGAAATTGTATCGCCCGTAAAAACGTACCTCACTATCGCGAGTCGCGTCCGCTTGAAGTTTTCTGACAGTTTGCCGTTTCTTATCTTCCTCGTAAGTTTTCTATTCGCAGACTTCAAGAGCCTTCTCTTCATACAAATCAAACTGCTCCCAAAGCTCATCGAAGAACTTAATGAGGGACTTGAGAACTTCAACTACTGCCAAGACATCAACGTTCTGCACAAATTTGTTCACCTTGTGCAGTCTGAGAAGGACATTTCCCCAAAACTGTGCCTTTCTCTCTCTGTTTTCCCAACTACCAACTACACGATCTGCGCTCTAGGCCATGGCCTAGGTTGGCCTTATGGGAAATCCGGGCCTGTGTATAGTAGTAGGATGTTTGTTCCCATCCCAGAACACTCGTTGCCAGGGAGATTTATAGTGGGTTTGTTGATCTTCCCAAACCCCTTGTTGCCAAGAAGGTTTACAAAGGAGATTTATAGTGGGTTTGTTGATCTTTCCAAACCCCTTGTTGCCAAGAAGGTTTACAAAGGAGATTTATAGTGGGTTTGTTGATCTTCCCAAACCCCTTGTTGCCAAGAAGGTTTACAAAGGAGATTTATACATTATAAATTAATATATTTGAATTGTTACACATATAAGACTCAAATGTAACAATACTAACAGTAAGATTGTTCAACACTTTTTCATTCACTGATGAGATAGCGTACATTGCATTATGAAAAAAAGTAGTACAACAGAAGTACTCGATCCGATTAGTACTTTTTATATTTACTGACTACAAGCAAACAAACAAACATACATAAAAATGAAAGTAGAGACAGATTTATAGTTTTATTATGGGTATAGATAATGGGATAGGGGATATGTAAAGTAGAGTTTAAGAAGAAATGCAATTACGTTTGCATGGATCTAAGTGGTAGGAAATCATTTAGGGAAAATTACCCCCAGTACACCTGACTATAACTATAAACAACATACCCATCACAAGCAAAACATATTATATAAGACGGGTGCATTGTTCCATGTGATCACCGGTAGGGTTGAAAATATATTGATTTGTAGTATAATTTAAATATTACTTTGAAATAAATAGGCGTCGATTACTTATACATTACTTCTAGCACAAACTATGCCAATAAACTCATATAAACTCAAAGTTGGTTGTAACGAGCACGGAAATAACTTGATCGCACTTGTAATGAGTAAAAATACACAATGATTTTAAGTTACGAGTAATCCAATACAGTTACTAACTTTTATAACGAGCCTACTACACGGATACACCCTTTACCTTTTTGTAAAAACTCAAATATTCTTGATTGCTCGGGTCATCTTAGATACACAGTTCTTGGAATAGACCAAATGAAGGGGTAACTTAGTTTTTATGACAAGCAGCATCAGATTACGGGCCAGTTAATGACCTTGCCTGTCCTTGGGGACCATCCCCCATCTATTTACTTATTCAGTGTCACTCCTACTCTGAACTGAGATTCTTTTTTCCTTGGTTGTTTCATATTCTTCCTAAACGCAAATACGTGTAAATTACCTCTAGCATCTACCTTCCTCATTCCTACTTATTTAGTGTAATTAACAGTGAGTGTGGCGTGAAACAAAAAATGTAGTCTGAAATATTTATATATAATCGATATTTTAATACCATGTGACTCTCTGCATGTTAAAGAGAAAATAAGTACGTCACTCCATTTGTTGCGCAGATGAAAAGGAGTACGACGCGTTCGTATGCTATGACCAAGATGACACAGACTTCGCTCTCGGAGTTCTGGTACCAACATTGGAGCGGGAGTATCACTACCATTGCTTCGCCTACGAGCGGGACTGCAATGCTGGGGATAGTGAGTAGATTACTCTCTGTAATCCATAGCTTTTGTTTCACAGGGATCTTTACTGTCTTGTTGAAGATTTAAAATAGGACTTTAGCACCCTGTTAGAATAATTGTTTATCTTCTAACACTTGCCTTCCCCAACTCCTAAACCTGAGCGACTCTTTTTGTTGTTATAACGTCTTGCTAATAAGTTTATTACTCCCGGCTGTTTGTTTGCCACCTGCTGAGTTTTCCCCCACTCTTAGCCCCTGTACGTTAACTCACTTTCCTACTAAGTTAATCCTGTCGGCTTCTTGTTTACCACCTCCTGAGACTTCCGCTCTTCCATCTATTGTATCCTGAGGGATTCTTCCCGTTGCTATTAAGGCTTACTAAAAGGTGCATTTTGCTAGATATGTTTAGCTTATCCCTTGTCCCTTCTACCAATCTAGCATAGCATTGATTCCTATTTGAGTTATTAACGCCTTGTTGACTAATTTGAATATACAGGATGAAAGAAAACACACAATCGCACCCGGATTAGAAACAAGGCGGCTGGCGTAGAGCCATCCCAACCAACATCTGTATACTAAATGGGCTAGAAAAACTACTGTCTGCGGTCTTAATAATACCAGACATAATTCAAAGGGAAATCGAAACTATTAAATACTTTTTCGTAGTAGGACTTAGGAGTGAAGTTTGTAATAAATTCACTCACATTAGCGTGAAGAGGGAACGGGAAAGCACGGGTGATAGCTCGCATGTGATAATCCAACTCCAAATGCACCCGGGGACGATACTTGAACCTCGCTTTACCCTCTCACTGTTTACGCTGTCATCTGAGAGCTCGGCGCCTTACTATGGGTTCACATGTTCCTCGATAAACAAGAAAAGAGCATAAACGTAGTCACGGTAAGTACTTTAAGCCAATAACAAGCTCTCAATGCCACCCGCTCGGCCCAGTCGGTGAAAGTTGAAACCGTTTCGATTTTACCGAACAGGTAGTAAGACGCGGCGCAATAAAATGTTTCACCTTTGTCATCTCAGCACCAAACATTCTGGTTGATTTGTGAGATACAGTTAACGTTCTAAACAAATAGGCTCCATTTAATGCGAATGCGCGGTGTGAACAATGGCAGGTCAGTCACCACATCCACTATATTGAAGCCATTTGAAACAACTCATTTTTAAAAAAATTAAAGTTGCCTACATCGAATTGTGTCGTGGCAGTCGGTGAAACATTAATTTTAAAAAACCTATGTTTAACTTAAAAGATCTGTTAACCCATTCGAAAACAAAACATGTTGTAAAACATTTTTTTCTTTTTTTTTAGTTTGCGTCGCAAAGCATCAATGTTGAGAGCGTGTTAGTTTAGCTTATAGTCGCCATGATAGTTGGTCATTCCCATGATAATAATTCATTTACTGAATTATGTTCGGAAACATTATTCGTGTGTACGGAGAATTAGACTAATACCGGTACCATATGTACGACCAGAGTCGCTTTGACGTTCTGGTCTAATCAATTTTGTCTTGGTGAATGATTTGCACGTATGACCATGCCCTTAATCCATTGTTATTGTTTCAGTAATCCCGGAGACCTATTCTACCCATGTGAACATCAGTAGGCGTTTTATAATGGTGTTGTCTCCGTCGTTGGCAAGGAACAAGTGGTGCACCTATGCTCTGTACATGGCCATTGAAGCCATGCTCAACCTTCACTCCAAGATTATATGCATCATCTTACAGGTTAGGACGAGGTAGTGTTTACAGGCGTTAGACAATGTTGCCTGCTTGATGGGTTTTAATGAGCATGTTTCGAGATCCATAAGTTTGAAATTCCTCTCCCATAGTTACTGGATTTATTATTATTATTAGCACCACGTCTTACTAACCGTTCGGGTTATACGCACTTACGCTAATGTGCAATGGTAGGGTGAATGTGAGATGAAATGGAGGACCAGAGGTGAAGGAAGGGTTTGGCAATCAGATAAATCTGTGCCGGGATCGAGGATTGAACCCCGGACCCTCAGCACAGAAGTCAGACACCTTACCCCTAGACCACCAGGTCACCCTCTGGATTTATTTAGCACCACGTCTTACTACCCGTTCGGGTTATGCGCTTCAGTACTTATTACGCTAATGGGTTAGGAATAGGGACGGTTGAATTTAGAGATAGTGAATCCGCATTTAGGAAAAACTACCCCCAGTTCACCCGACCGAGATTCAAACCTAGATCTCCCCCTCCTCGGCAATCTAGCTCAACACGATACTAGCGCGTTAGATAACTACGTCACCAAGGCTGGTTATAGTTACTGGAACCTGAGCTTTACATCACCTCCATATATCAACTCTGCGATGGGTATTTTACCATACTAGGCTGCTTATTTACTCTATGAATTTTTCTTGTCCCAAACTTTGGTTATCTAAGCGCTTTATAACCTCATTATAATAGCTCTGCGATGAGTATCATACCCTACTAGACTGCTTATTTAATTCATGATTTTTTCTTGTCCCCAACTCTTGTTGCCTAATCGCCTAATCGTTCCATCACCTCACTATTATAGCTTTCCAATAATTATTTTACCCTAATAGACTGCTTAGCTACTTAATAAACAATGCTGTTTTATTTTTCTCGATTCTCGTTACCTGAACGCTTACTGCCCTCACTATAAGGCTAGGTAATGTACTTACCCTCTTCCACGTCTCCATACACACAACTCCCACCCACTGTTTGTTGATGCACAGTATTGATCCAAAATTTTAAAAATACACTTTTTTATTATTTTTAATAGCCAAATGGTTTCATGTATTATCTATCCACAAGTTGTGAGGAAGGATTCTTAAAAATATATTTAAATGACTCGCTCAAATAGCCAGATTGGCGGAGATTTCCCTAAATATAAATTAACAATATTTATTTCAGGACATCGTCTGGACGCAAGATGAAATTTCCGACGACACGACTCTACAACAAGTGTTGCGTGTCGTCAAGAAAGTCCGATGGACCGACGACCCGGTGAACACCGGCAGCGCGCCTATAAATATCACAGATTCTCCAGTCCTTCAACGAGCGCCTTCTTTGACGGACTCTTCTAGCGACATGTTGAAACAAACCCCTCCATCTCCTGGTTCGGCCAAGTTCTGGACATCTCTTAGAGTCCTACTGCCCCCTAGACGACCCGTCCAGTTGAGGAAATCTGTTCCTCTGACCGTCATAGAGAACTCCACAGCATCGGTGCTAAACTAAGAGAGGAACTACGCGATATTTTGAGAATAAGGCCCAGTTTCATAGTCCAACTTAGTACGCGGTGATATACTAAATACAGGACATCTACCTAAACTCGAATGGAATGAGCCACTTTCTCATATGAAACTGACCCATTTCGTTTTGGTGTCATCCTGCGTTTAGCACCGCACTTGAGGCGTACTAAGTTTGACTATGAAACTGGGCCTAAGTTTGATTTGGGCAGCTGGGTGATATTTAAGATACTGTCGAAAGTTTGGGAATAATTGTGTTTTGGGAGACTAGACGAGATTTTGGGGACTTGGTTAGGTTAGGGGAATATGCATGTTTTGGAAAACTAGGCAATACTTTTTGTAAATAATCATGTTTTATGAAATTAGGGGAACTATTACAGGGGCAGCTTAAGGGCCGTGTGAATTGGAGGGCTGCCCGGGGTGCCAGCTCGAGGGGGTGCCAAACAGAGCTCCCTAATGTAGTCTGGGATTTATATGAAAATAGTCCCTAAACCTAAAAACTCCAAACCTAACGTAAGCTGGGCGTAATATGAAAATAATCCCCAAATCTAACAACGCCAAACCTAGCGTGGCCTTGACATAGTAGTGGAGTTGTTAAGCATAACAATCGTTCACTTTTTGATACTAACATGAAATTGTACATATTAGTATAATTTTGTGGTGTGTAAAATATAATTTAGGGCCACACTTAAAAAGTTATTTTATATCTGCCATCTTGAAAAAATGGCACCCTAAAACTTTTTTTTTTCAATTATAACGTAAACCGTTCATAATATCAAAGTGTTTAGACTTATAATAATAAATAAAGGAGAGCATTGTCTACAAAACAGGTTCTTATAATTTTATTTGTAATTCTAACAGTTTTTGTACAATCTCGAAGTGAAACGTTTAGTGTATAGTTAACATTTGTGGAGTTTCCCTTTAAATTATTTTCCTATCACGGCCAGGCTACGTTAGGTTTGGAGCTGTTAGGTTTGGGGATTATTTTCATCCAATCACCATGAGAAATGTGGTAGCTGGCAGCTAGCAGAAGATTTAAAGAACGGTTAAAATTAAAATTAAATTGTTTTTGTGAAAGTTTTGACTGCAAAAAGTGACAACAAATCAATTTATCATGGTCTTGCAGATCATTTGGTTTGGGGAATGGCCTTATGAGAGAATCTCTGGTAACTTTTGTTAGCTTTCAGTTACCATCACTCCTATGAGGAATGGACTATATTATCCCTCGCTTGTATAGGGGCGCCAAAATTTATCTCCGCCTGGGCGCGAAATTCACCCCGGGCCACCCCTGAACTAATATTAGATTAAAGTGAAACTATTAGTGATATAAGGAACAAGGTGATATTTTATGGGGGCGGGGGGAGGGGTGATGATCATTTTGGCGGAACTAGGAGAGATTTTAAGGAGGATAGATAATTTTCTAGGGGAATAGGTAGGTCTTTGGAGGAAATAAGGGAGATTTTCAAGAGACTAGGCAAGATATCAAGGGGAATAGGAAAAATTTTGGAGGGCACTAGGTGAGATTTTGGAGTGAATAGACAATATTTTTGGGGCAAATGGTGAAGAATTTGGAGGATTAGGCGAGATTTGATGACCAGGCGAGTTTGGGGGGCTATTTCAGTGGAGACTAGCCAAGTTTTCTATTTGATGCTGCTTTTTTTAAATATTTTATATCTATTCAGATTAACCTATGTAAATAAGACATTTAAACAAGGTTGACCTTGATGCTTGGCTGTAGATGTCTTATGGGGTTCAACCTCCCCTGTACTGATATTCCACCGTATATATATGTTGAGCTTACATGGCACATAACGTGGTACATGTAATGAAATCCTAATCAATTCAAGATGTGTCGGAAAACATTGTAGATCCGCTAGAAAAAGTCAATGATTTTGCCATTTTTAAAACAAAATTTTTTTGGTCAAAATAAATGAAATATTGCTTCCCTACAAACATATATGATAGTTTGAATTTCTCAACAGGGTGATATCCACAATTCTTGGATACGTGTCAATAGTATCCTGGAATTCAATGACATCTGTTTTCTATTCATTTAAATAGTTTGTCATCGAATGCCACAATGCTAAATCACAAATATTTAGCAGCTGTTGATATCGCCATAATAAGAAAATTAATCTTTATGTTTGCACTGAAGCAATATTTTATTTATTTCTGGCCAAAAGAAATTTCACTATAAAAACCGCAAAACACTGGTATTTTCTCGTGTTCCCTACAACAACTTAAGGCATGAAATTAATATTTGAAACACTATATTTGTTCAGTGCAGTTAGGAATATATAATGATTAAAATTACTGAAAATTCGGTTAAATTAATCTTATATGTCTGTATACATGATTAAATATTGTCTATTGGTTGTAATAAGTATGAAAATAAAAAAATTAAGACTCCAAAGTATTACATAGCAATAGAGGTTGCATCACATTAGTTTGCCAGTTCATTATGTATTATTAAAATTAAAATTAAAATTTCGCAGAGGTTATTACTGCTCGACCACATTTAATTACACTAATTGGTAGCGATGAGTAAGATAAAGTTAGGATGAAATATACCCCGACTTGCGTGGAAAGAGTGGGGACCATTTAGAAAAAACTACCCTCACTATAACCGGATGGAATTTAAACCCCGACCTTTCGACCACTGTCAATTATAGTCCTGCGATAGCGATGCCTTGGAGTTTGAACTGTGCTGTCAGCAAATTGGTTAAGAGATTAATAGGACTAATACTTAGAGATCTCAAAGGGAGAGAGATAGTAAAATACGATACTATCTGCACCAATTTTGACAGTGGTGTATTCTCCGGGTATGCTAATCCTGCGCCGCATACCCATAATGATATGGACTAGTTTTTTTTTTAATTCAATGCTGTCTCTGCAAACTGTGTAAATACTAATGTTTAAATTGTTAATAAATATATATGTAACTAATTAATAATTTTAAAACAAATATTGGCTCATATTCAAAGAATAATGTGTTTTAAGTCATTCTTCTTCCAAATGGATCTACTTAACATAATAGGAAACCCAGGGCTTGCTGGTTGAAAGCCGCAAGGCATGATAGGGAGGCTCTAATGACCTTGCCCAATGTCTAAGGAGTTGCAACACATTCCTTATTGGTCGCCCACCAATGAATTAGGGTTTTTACACCCCAGGTCATGCTGTTCATGTGAAGTAAGCCAAGCATTGTGCCAACTATTGAAAAAAGGTTCAAGATCACAATATTTACTTATTAAGCTAACTTAGTATGGTTTAAATAAAATTACATAAAATATATTTAAAATTAATTGTAAAATAATAATTAGTATATGTAACAAGCTTTAAATTATACACTAATTAAATACATTGAGTTATGTTTAGGCATTCTAGTCACATGTATTATCATGTATTTGGCAAACACTTAACCCCTCTTTCAAATCTAGGCATTTCAGCACTGGTAGGAAGCGGGGGAGGGCGGGTGACGAAGCTACTTTAATCGTAGTTGACGGTAATTCTTGAGAATATTTATGAATATTAAATGCTTTTAGAAATTATTTGAAGTAGTTTTATAGTAATTAAGAGATTTAAATAATGCAAATGGTATCGAAGCTAGTATTTGTGTGTTTTTTTCAATTGCTAATTTTGTGTGTAACGGTAAATCTTTTGAATACTAGGCTTAAGGCCTGTAGCCTATACATTCGACACATCTTCTTGCTAAATACCGTGTTTGCCTCTCTCCACCTTGGGTGCGCCACTGCTTACAGCAAAAGATCTGTGTAAATATATTAACGTGCCGTAGCTATAGAGTATTAATAGTCTGAGATAATCGCACCTATGTTAGAGTTTACGCATCTATATAGCTTCTGGAGCATAAATTATCAAGTTGTGAGACTCGTTTGTTTCCAAGCAGCATTGTGTGAGATAAGTTAGGCTTTAAGAAATAGTTTTAATTGCAACGCGAGTTGGAGAATCCACCTGATTCCCTCTCACCATGATCTGATGGACGCTTGATCCATGTACCACTTCATTTACTCTATGTATGTTTGCTTTGAGTATTGCTGTGTGCTTTTAACTACACTAGGCTAATTGAATAGGATCTGTCTCTCTCTTATGCATTCAGAAATATACCCATACATACCACTCTTAGCCTCAATATTAATATTTACTTAAATTTCAAACCATGAAGATATCATTACAATTTGAGGACCGCCTTTGAGGTCTAGTGGTCAGAGGTTCTGGCTACGGACCCAGAGGTCCTGGGTTTGATTCCCAGCGCGTCCAGATTATCTGAGAAGCAGAACCACTTTTCTATAGGCACAAAACTTCAAATATTTCCCTTGAAATAATCCCGTGACATTCTTGAACAACGGTGGTTGAGGGTCCTCGTCCCCCAAATCTCCCCTGCAACTTTTAGAGTACAGCATACCTATTAATTTTCTCAGAATACGCCACTGAATTCTGATAAAATTTTATCCAATTTCTATCACTTTGTGCATCTTAAGTTTTCTTCTGAACCCCACATTTTTAGTCATATACCATGTTTTCATAAACAATGCTGTGCAAACTCTCTCGTCATGTAATACAAATAAAATCCAAATTTTGTATTGTAAAACCTAAAGTTAAACTGGAATAAAATCAATTTATTAATAGCAACATTATTACCAGAGTTCATGACCCAATTAGGTATATCTAACCCATATTTCTGATTTTCTTTTTATAATTTCAACATACACCTACATTTTCTAAATAAACAAACTATAGGAATTATCAAACTAGCATGTTCGTCATAAAGGGACCCTTGTAATTGTAAGGTTGAAGAGTTGGTTGGGCCGCTCTGCCTGAACCTAGCTTTGTGAGAGCTGGCCGAATGACTGTAGATGTATTATATTTGTGTCTTCTCTCTAGTAAAACCTGTTTAAAATAATATTTTTGTTTAATGTCTCTTGATGACACCTGATGATATCCCTTGTTGAAAGACTCAATCCCTCCCACAGAGCGCAGCAATTATTTTAACCTTGTCTGTGGCCTAACCCCAAAAAATCTTTTATTTATACAAATCCACCTCTTTTTTTTTTTACTTCCATAACCCTTCATACACACAAAAATGAGAATATCATGAGGACTATAATTATGTTAAGGACGATAATGACACAAAGTTACAGACTATACAAATAAACTTGGCTCAAGATGTTGGAATATATCCATACTCTGTCACCATTGATGAGGTCAGGGTTCAAATTATGACCAGGTGAAAATATTTGCAGAACCTTATGTCGCATTTAGACATAACAAACAAACCCGAATGAGCACAAAAGCATGCAAATAGATAAAAAATTAGCAGCCAGACAACAAAGTTTGACATTCTGACCCTCCAGTGCAGACTTATTTTGTCTTTAAAATATGAATGCTGTTGCGAGAAGAAAATGAATTATTAAAAGTGCCGGTTATATACTTTTTCATTAATTAATGAATTAAAAGAAAGAAAAAATGTTGATGGTGGGGATGGTTTTAATCTTCAAAAGTAGAAGTACATACAGTATAAAGAATTTTCTTACCCATTTAACTATAAAAAATTAATTATTGCCGCTACTGATAAATGATAAGATTGTATCATTTGAAAACTACATGTCAATACAAGCTTGCACTCAAGACTGATGGACAAATTAAAAATACCATCCACACTTGGCACACAGTCAAACGAGAATGCCAAATTGTTCTTTGAAGTACAGACAAGTGATGGATCACATTCGCTGGTGTTCTGTTATTTGTTTGAGCTCCTCTGTGATTGTTATCACATCTATATTCATTCGTCTATGTTCATTCATTCAAGTATGTTCGTGCTTGTTCAAGTCCATTCATTCGGCTTTATAAACAACTTGGAGAAACTTGATTCTTGAGCATGCAAATGACACAGCTGCAGCGTTATAAAATATATAAATAAAAAAAACGGTTTAATTTTACAGCATTTTTTAATTTCACTTACAACAATGGTAATGTATCTTGAATACAACACAAAATAAATGTATAATAAAAAAACATTTTAGTTTAAAAGATAATGAAAACTCTATAGGGTTTACTCATATAAATAGTTATATAATATACAATAATTTTATCACACACTTAAATACACAATCAAATGCTGAAACTTTTCAGCACCACAAAAAGTTTCCTTACAGTAAAACAGTCTTTGTTTCATCATTTATAGCCATATGTAATTTAGGGCCTGGCCATACTTGTAAACTGGCCACTAAGATAGCAAGGTCATATATGGAACCCGCCCGCTAAGATCAAGTCACAGCAATCATGACCTTAACACACAAAGCTGTTTTAAGATGGTGGTTACACCACACAAAGTGATAACAGCCTGCTTTAGGTCACACATATTAATAACATGGTGTGACGTTCTGGTGTCTTGGGTTAAACAATCAGGTAAATATTTTTTTACAAAAGAAGATGGAGGTAAGCAGTTTAGTTTTATGGATATAGGAAAATCACAGCATCATTTTATTCCTATGTTTTTGTTTATTTTTTAAAAAAAAAAGGCAAATATTTATCTGAATATTATTATTATTATTTTTTAATAGCTAGTTCTGGAAAAAGGCGGTTTGAAAGAACATTTATTTTCTTTCAAGTTACTATATCAATTCTTTAGTAGACTGCCAAACCCTTCCTTCACCTCTGACAAGACGTGTATTAATCACAACTTGTGAATGTGAGGAATGCCAGGCCTCCACCGTGGTTCGGATTCCACGTTAAACTGTAGGTCCTCCATTTCATCTCACAATCACCCTACCATTACAAATTAGCGTAAGTGTGTATAACCCGAACGGGTAGTACGATGCGGTAATAAAAATAATAATAATAATAATAATTCTTTAGTACATACAATAGACCCATTGAAAAAGGCTAAACATGAATGTTAAAAAACTTATCTCACTGTTAGATCACTATCAGGTATACAAATATAGTTTAAAATATTTTGAAAACTTTAATGGCCTGTATTCAACCTAGGGTATGCTAAACATCTTAAGTGGTACATAAAATTTAAATATACAACTTCTATAATTTCATGATGAACATTGAATTATCAGAGCTATATCATTTTAGAAAACATTCTAAATATAAAACAGTAAGGAGTGATAATGAATGTAGCTAGGACTTAGATAAGAACCCAAGATAAGCTAAGAGCATGGTGAAAACTGATGGATAGGAAACAACTATAGAAACATGAAATAAAAGAAGATAGGCTGTAAAACACAGAAGGATAGATAAAATGGATGGATAGAAGGAGGGAGAGCGAAGGAACTAATCTTCTCTATTCCGGCTCGGATGGGTCATTATCTATAATGGAAGGTAGAGCAGTTTTCACCATGCTCTTAGTATTTCTATGGTGCTTCATCTGGTTATTTACTTCTCATTCAAATTAACTTCGCGCCTTGATTCTTCTATTTCTTTTTACAGTAGCCATGACTATGGTACTTAGATTACCGAAACATGCTGGCAACATCTAAAACAGCTTTCGTCTAACCGCCGTTTTTTGCTAAAAGGAGTAACGGGAAATAACAAAGACTGGACTTAGATCTGTTACCCAACCTTCACTTCGAATTTTCCATATTGTTTCATTCGTTATAACATGAACTTTAACTACCGATGTTAAAACTTTGGTTGTTGACTTATGTTTTTAAATTATTTTAAATATTTATTCACAGGGCTGTATTGTAAACTTGGGAATTATTTTTAATTTTTCGTTGTTAATAGTGTATTTCTTTAATTGTTTGTTTATGGACCTTTTAGACTTGTCGTCAAATGATGTTTTTATTCAACAACTGTGTTGACGATGTTATTTTAATGCATGTTATTATATGGCACTTTGTTATGAATTATAAGCACAATCCAACCAGATATTTGAATCTTAAGTCATTTAATTTCGTTCTTAATATTTCTTTAGTTATATCTTTTTAACTTATTTATAATATTACTTGGTGCTTATCTTGGGTTCTTATCTAAGTCCTAGCTACATTTATCAGAGCTATATTTAGGTTTAGTCACAAGAGACCTGGGACCTTAGGACGTGTAATCTGGGAGCGCCATTTATTTATTTCAGATGAAGAATATAGAATATGTATAGCTTGCATTATGTACTAACAACTATGGGGATAAAAACTTGAAGATAAATTATATCTGGGTGTATGAATACCATAGCACTAGACAACCGGTGGCGTGATTATGTTTTTCTCACCCCTATGCACAAAGAGAGCCCCATTTGTATTGTAACAAAGCCAGCCTTTTAATATGAACTGTGTGCAGAATACAGCTCGGGCGCCCCACAAAGAGAAGCCCCCACAAATCCCCGAAAGAAAGAAAAAAACCTCTAATTTTCTATTGTAAATGCTTTCTTGTTTTGTGTCTAACATAATGTTATTCCTGAATTAAATAATGAGGTATAAACAAATTAATGTGTGTACAGCTTAAATGAAAAATAAAAATCCTTCCGACACTTGAAAGATTTACTAGGAACGTCCCCATTAATCATTTACAATTTTGCGCACTACCTCTAATTCGGCGTGCTGCGGCAATTTCTCTTAAAGTGTTTCCACAAACCGGCTGACAGCGCTGCTGTCTCAGGGGTGCCTTTGATACAATTTTTGTTTTCCAGTTTGCTGTTGCTTTGACAAATTTAATCAATTACTCTCGAGAAACATTTAGTAATAAATAAAATGAAAGAATATTAGGAAAATGGTAGAGCACAGATAAGAG
>CABFWB010007595.1:0-23714 GCA_902151455.1 Timema bartmani
GCCATCTCACGCACTGACTGTCCTGTAGTCACCAGTCTCGCCAACCTCACGCAATAAGTTTCAGTGAGTCTCTAACAATATTATATATATATGTAATATATATATATATATTATATATTATATATATACATTAATATTACTTGGAAAATGTTTTTTGTACCATTTTTTGGAATATTTTGTTTTATTCTGATAAATCAATTCACACTTTCCAATTCAACTATCTACTTAAAATTTTCTAATATGAATATATTAATTTTTAATGTATATAATAGCTCTAAATAGCAATAATTTACCATAAATTGAGTGTTCTAGGTGTTGATATTTTTATCAGTGAAGCTTTGAAATTGTCAAAGCAGGAACTTTTTTCGAAGCAACATTGAAACTGATATTTGTTTTGAATCTAAGTAGAAATTTTGACGCTTCACACACCCCTAGCACTTGGAGTAAATACTAATCATATATAAACACTCCATCCTTATTTTCTGATACTGCTTTTGTGCCTTGTGAATACTGTATATTGACCATTCAGGGATTTAAGATACTTTTTTCATGCACTAATTTACAATTAATTCTTCTAAGCTAAGTTATTTCACCATCCTCTTATCTACAGCTGTGTGTTACAACTGGGGTTCTACTTGTAGCCAGTTCTTGTTTTAATTTAAAATAGCTGAGCTAAATTACTATTTAAAGTTGATGCCGGTATGTTGGATTGAGAGCTGGGAACAATTATTTTATTCACCCACCACTTTTTGAAACATGAAAAAAAAAAAATCATATTTTATTACTAGACTCACTAAAATTTCACGAGACATGTTTTTACAAACTTTTACTTAGAACTTTAAAATGGCTATGAAAAAATTTAAAGTTCACTGTAATATTTTTGGATTCGTAATACAATAACATGTGTAAAATAAAACAAAATTAAATATTTTCATGAAGTTGACAGCTACTTGACCTTTTAAATGCTAACTATGGTCAATTTTATTGATTTGAAATTTCAAATATATTACCAGTCTAATAACAATGGTATCACCATTCCAATAACTAAAACAAAGTTCCCTCAGCGTAGTAGCTTATTACCCTCAGGCAATGAACATTGGTAAAATATATCATTGGACCAAGTATTATAATTGTCATATTGTAACAAAAAATAATTTTACCAGTTTTCTACTGGTCTAAAACATTGTCAAATTGTCTCTTACCTTACATGATGAAAAAAAATGTTGGGTGTTCGAAAATAGGGTGCTTAGGAAGATATTTGGTCCAAAGAGTAATGAGGCTACCTGGGAGTGGAGGAGTTACATAACCTTTACTCATCACAAGACAAATCGCTAGGATAATCAAGTCTTGTAGATTATGGTGGGAAGGAAATACAGTGCAAATGGGAGAGTTTAGAATCTTGCTTAGGGTATTGACTGGCAAACCCAATAGGAAGAGACTATTTGGAGGACCTAGATGCAGATGGGAGGATAGTATTAGAATGGACCTGAAAGAGATAGGGTGTAATGACGGGGATTGTATAGAACTAGCTCAAGATAGGGATAGAGTGTAATGAGGTGGACTGGACAGAACTAGTTCAAGATAGGGATAGGGTGGCGTGAGGTGGACTGAATAGAACTAGCTCAAAATAGAGATAGGTGGGGTACTTTTGTAAGTGCAGCAATAAACTTTAGAGTTCCTAATGCCATAGAGTAAGTAAGATTGTAACCAAGTACAGAAGAATAGACTATACCTGGCATTCTATATTAATATTTATTAGATATTTAAAAATGTTGCCATACTTTTACCATACCACAAAATAAAATGTGATTTGCTACCATTTTTTTAACTAAAAAGCCATATTTTATTTAAATACAGACTTATTATACTGAAATCTATATTTTTATATAGCGAAATCCAATATTTTCATTCACCACAAATCAGGGCCTCTAGCTATTACTCGCTGTTAACTGAAAAATATTTTAAAGCCACAGCTTTCAAAGTTGACACCACCTTAGTAACACCACAGAATATAGTTATAATCTAATAGATTCAGTAAATTTTTACAATTGTCAAATTAGTTATTGATACTATAAAGTGTGTTGTTGCAGATCAAGCCGGGGAAAGCCCTCCAGAAGAAGATATGTGTGTGTTTCCTCTCAGCAAGTCCTTGTCTGCAAGTCATGATGAGGATGCTCTATTCAAGGAGAGGCTTCGGAACATGGGCAAGAGTGAGTTTTTGTGTGACATTACTGTAGTGCGTCAAAATATCACAAACATATGAAACAAATAAAATAATCTATTAAACAAGCAGGATGAATTGTTATGTTAAAAACAATAAAACTATTTCCAATAAAGACAAAACAAAAATATGAAATATTAAGAGTTATTGGGGTTTGTATGTCAACAATATTTGTGGCACAGAGCTACTATCTGTTGACAAAATGTTACCCTACTTAATAAAATCTCTAACTAATGGAAGTAGATTTTGGTGTAATTCTTTCTGTCTAACATAGTTTTCAACTGTTGTTGCACCAGTATATCCAAAATATTGAGGATAAATGCCCATTAATCTTGTATAGTGATCTTTTTTTTTTTTACATCCATTAATGTTTCCAGCCTATGGTCTGGGTCAGTTTTTTATTCAGGCCATATATTTTCCACTACCAGCTTGCTAGGCCTGTCATGGCTTCATATGTCTTATAATCTAATTCAAGACTAGGGCAGACACAACATCCAGTCCCCGGCTGTTAATTCATCAATGTCAAAGGGTAAACCCAGCTTTAATGACTTTTCAGAGAAAACGGATGGTATCAAGTTGTATAAGCTGGAGAGCATTTTCTTGTAGTCTGTAAATCTACTTTTCAGTTGATCTTTCAAATCATCCAGAAGTGGAATAGCTACAGTAACACGAAAATATTGTTCAGGATCATCAGTTTTGATGGTACTGCGTCATCTCTGGAGAAGTGTCATTACTGGCATAAGAATCTCTTCATGAATATCAGTCAGTAATGATTTGGCTGTTTTGAAAGTATTTGTAAAATAACATTCTCAACATGATCAACTGCTAGAGGAGATTGGAGGACTTCACATAATGTCAACATAGAAGAAAATACCTTTGCCAAGAAGCAAAGGCTTACAACAAACTAACTAGCAAGCATTGACTTCAAACAGGAGGAAGTTTCTGTGATGGCCTTAAATATTTCCTTTAATTTCAAAAGGCTGTCATGATTTTCTACCCATCTTGTATCACACATGGCTGTTAATGTCTTCCATTTCGAATCAGGAAAATCGGATTTGATATGTGCCTGTAATTTGCTTGTCCTTTTGGGTGATGATCTTAGAAAAGTTGCAATAAACTTTATAGTTCCATTGCAATTCCCAATGCTTGTTAGAGCACAAGAATGACACGAAGCTAAATTTAAGGAATGCGAATTGCAATGAACATATAGGGCTTTTGGATAAATTTGTCTAATTAATGCGTAAACTCCTTTGAATGATCCTTTCATTACAGAAGCACTGTCATAATCTTCCCAATCATATTAACACAGTCATTAGCAAAACTGTGAAGAGAAGTAATAATAGTATGCGCCAGACCATGGCCCATTGTATTTTCAACTTTGACAAAGCAAATAAAATCTTATTTGGTTATGAAGAAATTTTCTACCTTTTTTGTCTCTCTTACACAAAGGGATAACTGTTCATGTCCAGATATGTCTGCTGTTTCATCAACTAATATTGAAAATATCTTAGCATCATTGACATTCCTCATGATTTGTTTATGAATTATTTCTCCACTTATCAATTCATTTTGAATTTTTAGACAATATAATATAAGAAGCATTCAGAGAAACATTCTCAGCATATTTAATTAGTTTCCATTCTCCACATTTCATTCTCATACATAACAGTGCTCTAATATTTTCATCGTTGAACACTGGCTCATCACCTTTGACCGAAATTTGCCAAGCGTTGGTTCCTCTGAGTGCAAGCTCATGCCGACCACAAAATTTAATAGCTTCAAATATGGAAGATAATTTTTCCCTGTTTTCTTCCACTTGCTTTCTCCTTGCAGAATAAACAATATTCCTAATGTTTAGGATTTTGTCTCTTGATACTTTTATGAAGCTATTGCCAATCATCATGGTCTCTTTATGTTAATTGTGGTTTTCATGGGCTTTAAACTAGAGGTGTACCAATTCAATAAAACCGATTACCGATACAGATGATTGATTGTTTAAAATAATTGTTTATTTTATGATCATTTACACCAATTAGTCCCGATTATCGATTATTTATAAATAACTATTGGGAAATATGCTTAAGAAAATGATAGCAGTTAATGTAGTTAATACAAAAAGACTTTATTTAGAATCAACAGTTAAAATGTTGATAGAACTAATTTTTGTTTAGTAATTATAATTGACAATAGACAAGTTTTTGTTCAGGAAAGCTAGTTGATTTATTTTATGTGGTTTAAGACTTAACCTGTTCTTTGGGCAAACAAATCCAGCAGAGGAAAACAGTCTTTCTGAGGCCACTGATCCACCAAACACATTCAGAAACCGTTTAACTAGTTCCTTCAGGTGAGGGAATCTTGTTTCTTCTTTGCATAGCTGGCGAAAGTTGAAGTTGGATTGTTAGTTTTATCAACGGTGTGGACTTATATTTCTTTATCTGGTTATGTAATCTTTTCATAGCCCACAGCACAGATGCATTGTGTATATAGGGATTTTTTTTTTCAATTTTGATCACTAAATTCCTACCTAGAAAATTTTGCTTTAAACTTTACTTTTAAAAGAACGATTAATCGGCTTAGTAATTGCTGATGCACTAATAATCGCCCGATAACGATTCATCGGTATCCACATCGGTGCATCCCTACTTTAAACACTTCTAAAGCATGTTTACAGTTTTTATATGGTTCTTTCACAAGTGATTTCAGCTTTTGACTTGATCCTTTCCTGCCAAAGTTTGCAAAACAAAATGCAATATTTACAAAGTGCATCATCACTTTTAGTGTAGAAAAGCCAGGGAAAGTGGGTCAACCATTGGAACCGGAGATTTATTTTTCCACTTGAAAGAAATTGAAATGAATCCTCTGCAATCCACAGAGTAGTGAGGAGTTTGAGTTTAATCTCATCTATTCTTTGATTGAGGTATCTGCATACATTTAAAAGGTCTAGTTCACTATCAACATTGACAGCATCACAAAGTTCAAAAGCTGAGTCCAGAGCGCTGCTGGTGGTTTCTTGTGATGTGGTCGGATCAGATTCAGTACTGCTACATACTTTTTTATTCTTTATGAAGTAATTGAATAACGAAGATTGAGAACCCGCCTCGGTGGCGTAGTTGGGCTAACGCGCCAGTCGTGTTGAGTCAGACCACCGAGGATGGGGAGATCGAGGTTCGAATCTCGGTCGGGTGAACTGGGGGTGGTTTTTCCTAAATGGTTTTCCACTCTCCCTCCACGCAAATGCGGGTTCACTTCCTCTAAATTCAACCTTNCGTAGTTGGGCTAACGCGCCAGTCGTGTTGAGTCAGACCACCGAGGATGGGGAGATCGAGGTTCGAATCTCGGTCGGGTGAACTGGGGGTGGTTTTTCCTAAATGGTTTTCCACTCTCCCTCCACGCAAATGCGGGTTCACTTCCTCTAAATTCAACCTTCCCATTTCCTAATCCATTAGTGTAATTAGTACTTAAGCGTATAACCCGAACGGGTAGTAAGACGCGGTGCTAAAATTAAATTAAATGAAGATTGAGAGCCTTGGCGCTTTGCCATCGCAGTTTTTTTTTCAGTGATCTAAAAATAAAATTAAATTAAAAATTAATTTATCGTATTATACATACGACAACAATAAAGAAGCTTTTGAATTTTGCAAATATAAGTTCAGATAAAATTGACATTTTATCTACAAGTATTCAATATTTCTGATTGATCAAATTCTAAATAAAATATGGTGCTCAGAAAACCTGTATGTACATTTAAATTTCTTTCTCTATTTCGGGTGGGGCTTGAACCCCTTATTAACCCCCCTCCCCCATCTACCATGACCTGAGCTATTTAAAATTATGAGATAAACCCAGACTTACTATTATGAATAACATTAAGAGGGTACTTTTAGGCTAATTATTTATTGTTTGAAATTGGATCATATTAATTATGATTGATACAAAATAAGTTTATGTATACAATATTTATCAATTTGAATATGTTAAGAAATATTAAGAGATAAATGTCATTAAATGCAATACTATAGATTTATAGATGATGGTCTATTTTTACAAGGAAGACACTTGAGACCAATTCACTAAGTTAATTATGAAAATTCAATACCTATGCTTAAATATTTGGTATATATTGACATAACTTAGGCTACTGAGATATACTGGATTCATCATCATCATCATCAACTGTTTCCAGCCTGTGGCTGGATCGGTTTAGTAAAATGCCTCCATCCTCCTCTATCCTTCCACCATTATTCTCCTCTTAATCGAACACTTTCTGTTACCTGCTCCTCCCATCTCTTTCTTGGTCTCCCGTACGGTCTTTTTCCTACATACTTCACTTCCAACATTTTCTTTGGCATCCTCTCTTCTTCTATTCTCATTACATGCCCACACCATTTTAGTCTTTCTTCCTCTACTATCTCATGTACTCCCTGTACCCCTACTCTTTCCCGGACAACTTCATTCCTAATCTTGTTTCTCCTTGTGACATCTAACATGCTCCTCACAAACTTCATTCCCATGACCTCCACTTTCTTAGTCTCTCTTCACTCAATGTCTATGTTTCTGCTGCATATGGGATGATGGGTACAAAGTATAACACTTGTTTACACTTCAAGAGGACTTCTCTTCTTTATAGCAGGTCTCTTACATTTTGTCTCTGACAGTGAAAGCTTGTCCTTCAAGATGTTTTTGTGTATTTTTTATTGTTTTGCTTAAACAATTTTTACTTCAGTATCACCTAGGTAAGTGTGCTGGCTAGCCCTCTTAATTTAAACCATGATTTAGCATAGTGCTCTGTTCTAAATAACCTGATCATAATATCAGTAATGATAAGATATCCTTAACTGAAAAGTTGATGAGAATAAAACACACAGTGTCAAAAAAGTCCTTTGAGGTAGTTAAGTGATGACACTTGCAAGCCTTCACAATGAATTGATGTATGTGGTTAACCTAATTAAAGACAAAATTAATACAGCACTGTAGTTGTCAAGAGTAAAAGAGCCTGCTTTGGTGGTCTCATGGTCTAACCCGCTACTCTTGCATTACACTAGACTGCCAATGACAGGAAGATAGAGGTTTGAATCTCAGTCGGGTGTACTGAGGGTGGTTTATCCAAAATTACTTTCCACTCTCCATTCAAATGTGAGTAAACGTCATTTAATATAACCTTCCTAATCCCTAAAACCATTAGCATAGTTAGCTCATATGCGTAAAGAACCTTAACAAACAGGTAGTAATAAGCTGGGCTTGAAAAAAAGGGGGGGTTGGGATGGGGAGCCCATAAGAGAGGAAGAAAGTCCTCAACCTCTTTTTAAAGGGTAAATTATTAAAACTCATTAGATTTAACTCAATGTCAAAATGCTCGACTTTCACTCAGGAGGTTGTAGTTCAAATTCCCCCGCAATAACTATAGGTTTTAACATTAATAATATTCCATAATCTAGTATTAAGGAAAATGCTGGCTAATTTACATATAATTACACTATCTTGTTTGCTTGGATAGTGTAGCTTAATGAACTAAACATTGAAAGGAGTATAGAAAGACAAGGTCTACACACTTTTAGAAAAATATAAGTCCAAGAGTTCACTTTGTTTTTATTACAACATTTTGCTACCTGGTCAGGCTATAAGCACATATACTAATTACGCTAGTGATTTTGAGATTAGGAAGGTTGAATTTAGAGGATGTGTACCCATATTTGCATGGAGGGAGAGTGGAAAACCATTTTGGAAAAAAACTTTGTACAACCGACCGGGATTCGAACTCTGATCTCCCGGTCATCGATAGTTTAGTCTTTAGGGAGAGTAACGCCATATACCATATAGCCACCTTAGCTGGTGAGCTCACAATTGAGGCATAACAAAACACATAAGTCATTTTTGGGGCACATCAGGCCCCTTCTTCAATAAAAGAGAATAGAAAACACCAAGTGTCTTGTCACGTTTTATATCAATGTCTGCTAAATTCAACATATTGACTACATTTTTTTCTATATTAGATAATAATGTTGTTTAAATCATTAGATAACTTATTAAAAAAAAAAGTCAATATCAATATTATAGATAGAAATACTTCACACGATTTCTTATATACAATTTATTGTAACTTTAACCCTTAAAAGGACAAGATACAAATAATAAAGAGGGAGGAAATCATGAAAATTTAAAAGGAAGCAGAAAATATATCAACATAGAAATACTTTATCCAGCAAACAAAAAATAAATAATTTTAATTGAAATACAGAAGTGCCATCAAGATAACTGCTATCGATAATCAATGAGTTGCCTAGGAACACTATCAGAAATATGATTGATAATTAAAGGGACAAACTCTTATGCTTATCGTCACTGGCAAACATATTTAAATGGAAGAAGCCGCAAAAACAACATAACTCTAAGGAGGATCAAAAATATGAAGAGTAATTTATAAGTTTTAAAAGGTTAAGCCCAAAATTTAATATATTACGAGTGAAGCTGAAATATTAATAACTACTAGCAAAACATTTAAATGGGAGAAGCCCAAAGATTAATCTACTCTGAGTTAAGCTCCAAACATTAATAACTAACAAAATCATTTAAATGGGAGAATCCACAGCGAAAATTATTTTTTAAATTAACCCTCATGTTCAAAAAGTTCAATGGAAAGATATGGACGTGAAAATAAATATGGTTAAAACAAAGATCTTGACATTACGTTTAAAATAACGGTCAAAAATTTAGCTGGATAAGCCCAAAGTTCCATGACTAAATGACGTCCGTGATGAGAGAACAAGTACTGCCACTGAGAGTGATCTTTGCTAGTAATTTACATGTCTATATAGTCAACCACTCCACAAAATAGTGACCAAGAAGCTCACCAATCACAACATTAAATCTTGATGTATATATACACTCGGTCTCCACAGTTCACATCCCGTGCTCCAGTCAGAACCAATGTTTCATATTTTAATTGCGCTCATGGCCACATGTTGCGCTCCCCGTACGAAACTTATTTATGTCGGCTACCCTCCTGGCTTGATGCCAGTAAACCAAGCGGTCGCCTAGGTCCAAGGCAGGCCGCACAAGATCCAATCCCAGCGCTCGACTCTTGCTCTTGGTTCCACTCAAGCCCACGAAGGGCGCGACTAGTCTCGCTGTAGATGATGCTTGCTCCATTCTGCCACTCCGGAGGCCTCCCACCAATTTAGTTCAAGAGACATGGCCAGCGAGCTCCTCAGCAAGGGCTCTAAGCTGGTATCCAACAGTTCGTAGTAGCAGGATCACATGGGCGTCAGGGGGTGGTGGGAGTTGTAGAGCCAAGCCTGTGTTATTAGGGTTGCAGAGACGCCAACCGGTGGCGCAATGGGACAGCGGGAACCGCCAATCCCAGAGGCAACCATGTTGAAGCAAGTGCAACAATTTATTATTATTAGTATTATTATAATATATTATTATTAACTATAATAAAGGAAATTGAAATTGAAATTATTATTTGATGTTCTGTCTTATGACAGGTCCATTCCTTTTGTCAGTGAACTTAGACCGCGAATTCGCCCTGTCCTCTGCCTCTTCCGACAGCTCCCAGAATTTTCTTCCTTCCTTCAAGTCATCTAGTATTTGAATCCATCTTCTTCCTAGGCTACTCTTTCCCTCAACCTTTCCTTCTATGACTTTGTGGAGAAGACAGATCCTCCTAAGATCCTCATTAGATCCTCCAGTTTGATTTGCGCCGAAGAATCAAATCCATAATGGTTATTTTCTTGCCCAGCCACTTCTTGCTTCTTTGACTAGCCACTCGCCATACAAGTTGAACAGACAGACTGAGTGACAAACAGCATCTCTGTCTCACTCCGCCTGTATCTACGATGTTGGTCTCTCCATCATTCAGCCTCACCTTCACTCGCTGTCCTAAGTACAGGTATGCAATCAGACTTCTGTCCCTTCAGTTGATGCTGATTTTCTTGATTATTTTCATCAGTTTCTTCCATTTTACTCTATCAAATGCATTTTGCCAGTCAATGAAACCAAGTTAAACTTCTTCCTTGACTTCCAGCACTCTTTATGAAATTATTTTCAGCATTTCGATGGCATCTCTGGTTCCTTTTTCGAATCGAAATTAGTCTTCTACCATCTCACTTTATATTTTCTGTTCCATTCACCCATTTGAGTATTCTTGCCATGATCTTCCTCACATGATGGGCCTGTGGTCACTGTATTTCTTGACTTGCTTCTTCTTCTTCTTCTTCTTCTTCAGAGCCTCCATGGTTATGTGTAGGAAGTCCTTGGGCCATTCTCCTGTTTTGTAGACCCTTTATAAGTTTTGTCAGATCTGTTGTTTCCTAGTTCCTTTAAAAGGTCAGCTGGTTTGTCATCATCTCCAGCTGCTTTCCTTCTTCACATATCCTTTATGGCTCTCTACACTTCAATATTTAAAATGCTGCATCCTTTTTTGTATTCCTCTACCTCTTCTTCTACTTCAATCTCTGGGTTTCCTGGTTGATTTTCCTTGTCGTACAGTTCTTCTATATATCTTCCCTAGATCGTAAGAGCCTCTTTATGATCCCTCGCCATCTGACCTTTGGAGCTTTCTGGTACTTGAGGCCGCATCTTCCTTTTCTTTGTATTTCTATATAGTTTTTCCTCGCTTTGACTGTTTCTCTCCTTAACTCATTGTTTAGCCTTATATATTCTTCTTTGTTGACATTTTTCCATTTCCTTCTTTCATTTTTTAAAGCATTTCTGTTTTTACCAAGACTTTCGTACAATTCTCTTCACTTTTCAACATTGTCATTTAACACTTTAAAAAATATATTCTTAACACTATTCCACTTTCCCCCCGCACTTATACTCTTCTGTCGTCTCATGTAACTTTTGTTCTTTTGAATTTCTCACAATGCCACTCTTGCTTCTCAATTTTTCTAAGTCCCACCTCAGTCTTGATCTTTCCCAGTCTTGTTTCAATGTTCGCCATCAGCGGGCTATGGTCCAAATTGATTTCAGCACTTGGCATTGTCTTCATATCCTTCACTCCATTCTTGATAACTTGCACTACTATAAACATGATAGAGAATATAAAAAATTTCAGAACCATCCTTCTCAACTCCAAAGAAAATTTTAATCCAGGAAGTAAGACACAATTCCTCCTTGAGAAAATTACATAAATAATCAAGCCTCTAACAAAACACTCCAGTTCAATGGAACATTATATGCGTTCACTATGAGTACTGTAAATCAAATGGTGTCAAAGTCTAATAAAATGCTCTTATTGTAAAACAAAGCAAGGAGCTAACTAAGCAACCTCATTGTGTACACGCCATTTACCCTGAAAGCTAGCAAGTTTACCCTGATAGTTTTTGGTATTGCTTATAATTTTATTAAGGAGTAATATAATCTTAAAGCTATGAAAGATTTTAATTTAGAATGGATTGATTAAAACTTGTTGCTTTGCAATGATGTGCCACATTAAGTAGTTAAAAAAATACAGGTCTCTGGTATCAGAAGCAATTTAGGGTGGAGTCGGGAGTCTATAAAAGTGTACTGACTCCAACTTCAAGATAAAAACTTAGAATATTATAACTATGTATATATATATATATATACACCATTTTTTAATTTGATACTTATTTATTCTTTATGACCTTTATTTCTAATATGGATTGACAAATTAATTCACACATTGATGAAGTGGCATAGTAGTAGTAGTGTAAAATTTTACTGCAGTAAATATTTAATTATTAATTAATGCACTTTAGCCATTTATGAAGGAGTTGGAGTAAGACGGTATTAAAATAGATGAGTCGGAGTCGAAGGATTGTCTTACCGACTCCACAGCCATACCAATTGTTTTTATCAATATTAGATAAGGGGTATGCGAAGTCCATTTTTTCAATTCGAAGCAAACTTGAATCGAATATATAAAATATTCTCGAAGCCGAATCAAAGTTTGAATATTTTTTGTTGTTTTGTGATTGAAAAAATATTATATTGTGGTTATTTATATAACTTTTTGCACTAAAATTACTTTGAAAATATTTTATTGCACAATTGTTTGTAATATTTTGTTTTAATCTGATAAGACAAGCTATTATCACAGTGTACAATTCAATTACTTCAGATTTTTTCCATATGAATATTAATTTGTAATGTACAAAACATCTCAGAATGGCAGTAAATTAACACAAATGGAGTATTATAGATGTAAATATTTTTATTGACAAAGCTTCGAAGCCAGAATTATTTTTGAAGTGAAGTCAAAGCTGATGTTTGTTTTGAAGCCAAGTCGAAGTTTTGAAGCTTCGCACACCCCTAATATTAAACTTGGGTCAAATTTACTCTTATATGAAACCGAATCCTGAATCTTAATCTGGGAAAAAAATTATGAACATAGAATAAAATAAAATACAAATAGTAAATAAATGTTTACATTCTTTCTTATAATCCATTCATTATAGCATTCATACATTCAGTTAACTGTCAAATTAATGGTCTGGGGTCTGGTTTTTAAGTTCATTCTTTATTATAATAATTGGTTCTGAGCCACCAATAAGCAGTATTAGAGCTCTAAAACTTTTTTTTTTAAGGATCTGAGTCATGAATCCTCAAATCTCTCAAATGTCCTTAAGGATTCGATGGCCCATCCCTAATCAATGTATGTATTTTTGACTATTGGATATGATGCATCATTCAAAAACAACAAGTTTTAACTAACGTATTTTGAGTTCAAATCTTTCTTAAATCTAAATTTACTGATAGATTACATTAAAATGGGACCATATTGTACATATGGAATGCACAATCTGCCAAAGGGAAGGACTTTTCTATATTTGATTGAAACTGGTCATTAAACTTAACAAGTATTTTTCCAATGTCATAGTAACATTTTGTAATCAAACATCAAACACCTGTTTATGGAAATCGATCTCAATACCTTTTTGCTATGAGTAGGTCTCCACTCATTTAAAGAATATCCCTGGGCACAAGCCAAAGTTGATAACACAGGTGTTATGTATATAATTGGCTTAAAAAGTCAACACTATTTGGTTCACTTCTCATATTCAGGTGTCATTTTTCAATTTGGAAATACATGATAAACTTTAAATAAACATTTCTAACTAATCATTATCTTGTAACTTATTTCAGTGTCCCGCAAGAAGTTTGCCCAACTTGCACGAGTGTTTACACGTCGTAAGAAGCGTAGTTCAGCCAAGTCAATTCTGGGCCATGGTGCAGCACCGTCTAATGAAAGTCTCCTTCTGAATGTTGAGCCAGAACACTTGTTGGAAGAGGAGGAAGATCAGGAAGAGGAGATACATAACAGCCACTACGGTGTGGTGGCCAACAGGCGAGATTGAGGTAACCTACATTATTTTTTCATAATGGTTACTTTAGCAATAAGCATGTTTTTGCGATGGACATGTAATCCATGTTTACAAGCAGAGCATTTTTGTGCTTCAGGTATCCTGGCTAGTTATGAGTGTGTATGACTAAGACTATACCAGGCCTAAGTTTGGTAACACTTTCCTTAACCCTTAAACGCCCGGCGCGCCAAGTAATGGCTAAAACACTCTCGCGGCCAATCTATCGGCGCTAGCTAAATCTTGTCTGTTAGTATAATAAATTTTACTAGATGACACCATAAGCCTTTATCTTAAATATTAAGCTTTAGTTCATATTTTCCTCAACAGAAAGCACTGTAATGTCAGCAAAAAGTTTTTTTTTTTGCTTAAATGAATTATGTTATTTCCAGTTGCTTACACCGTAGCGTGAATGTGTTTTTGACTCCCATATTTTTCTTTATTTTATTTTGATTTGAGTGTTTATAGTTGCTATTTGGTTTTCTTCATAATATTTTTTATTATAAGTTATATAGGCCTATGTGTTAGGCAATATTTTTTTTATAACTAGGTAATAGCGGGTCCAAGTTTTAGTTTAGATGACTGACATTTTAGATTAGTTAGATAATTACTATGGATAATGATAGTGAATTTACATATGAAAGTGACTGATTTATTTATTATTTAGGCCTATTTATTATTTATTTACAGCATGGAGAGTGTTTTCCTAAACACATGTGCTAACTCCAAAAGTAATTAGGCCTATACACACTTTTACTAAAAATGATGTAATTTACAGACACCAAACTTATATCAGATCTTACAGAAATGATATTTCTTTCAGGAGAAGTAATGAAGATAAAAGGAAAAAATTCAATTTATTTTTTCGCCTCTAAATTTTAATTAAAATTTCCAAATTTTCAAAATTTCAATATTTTTTACAATTCATCTATTGTATAATGATAGATGACACGTTTAGAGCATAGGTGTGAATTTTTTCTTGTATATATGTTGAATAGTTTTTTTTATAGTAGGAATTAAAAAATACACAGGTAAATATATAAGAATTGGCCTGAGTGTCTTACACCAGAATCATGAAAATATGCTGAGTGCAAAAGGGTTAAGACCAAACTAAATAGCTTGGTATCAACCAAGAGATGAGTTTTTGCGAATGACTTGGTTACGTCCTGGTATCAAGTGTTATCGACCAAGTGGTTCTGACCAAGTTGAAGCGCAAAAACGATTTTGAGATTTTTTTTTCAACAAAAATAGTGGTTTGGGTAGAGTAGATCAAACAGCTTGTAGGTGAATTTATGTAATCCTACTACATGTACTGCCAATCGACGTAAAATGAGCTATTTAATTTTATTCTGAGTTAGATTGGTGCCTCTTTTTGACTAATCCTAATATTTACACAACATATCAAGCTAAACATATCTTCCCAAAAATAACCTTAAGAAAAATGAAGTATATATGTAATATTAAATAGGCCTAGATCATATAGTGCTCTTTTTCTTTTATCTGTAGCAAAATTGGTTTTAAGTACCTACTTAATGTCATGTATTTCTAGCTAGTAAATGCTGTCCATTTTAATTTACAAACACTTAAAATCCATTGAATATGAAGTTATACTTGTTTAATCCTAACATAAGAATTGATGCTGTTTTGAAATTTGCGCACAAATTCTTGGCTCATTGGTTGTAGCCAAACTGTTTATTCTGGACAAGAAAAGCATTACCAAACCAAGCTCTGGTATTGTCTCGGTCATAAACATTTCATTAACATCAATATCAGGTCAATCGCGAAAACGCTGTGGTCGTAAACATCGATACCAGGTCAATCGCGAAAACTCACTTTATGAGCTGAGAACTGTGCCCCAATTTCAAAGCAGCATGACTCCTCATATTAGTATTAAATGAGTATAACTTAGTAGTCAACGTATTTTAACAGATTTAAATTAAATAGGTCAGAAATTACTATATGACAGTAATTGGTGTTTATTACTGACAAATTAAAACAAAAAATAAGATTGCCATATAACAGCATTTAACACTACTTATACTCTCCATAATCTTTTGTAAATTAAAAAAAATAACACTATCTATAGTAATTTATTTATTATTTATGAAAGATACTTAAAAACCATTTAGTTATGGATAAAATAATTAAGAATATGATTTGATCTAGGCCTATTTACTCTCAAATACATACCTCATGTTTTCTGTAGCTTGATCTCAATGTTCAAAGTTAGAGTTCTTCTATTGAAGCTATTTATGAGAAAGGGATCCTTCAGAGGTATCTTGTTTGATAATTGGTGGTTTGACATTAAAAGTGGCATTTTAAATAGGGTGCCTAGAAGGAAATAAAATACTTTACCTGTTTTTAAATTGCAATTTATAGCTTCTTAAAATGTAAATACATTTATTATTTTGTTTTTAGCATGTTTGACTGGACAGTCTTGCTGAAAGGGGCTGTTCCTGCCTAGATGTGATATTTGCTGGGAGGCGCTTATGGAATATTATGCTCTCCTTTCCGGCCACCTTCAACTATTATGACTGCTATTGTTACACCAGCCTGGGATACTCACTGCAGCAGGACTGTAGTTCGCCCAACACATCACAATATCTGAAGAACAACACAACAGTGAAAATGGAGTGGTCATTGAATCCTTGTATTTGAAGTCTGAAACAAACAGCTACATACAAACCAAAGAGCCATAGATCAACTAAATAAACCTAATGTAATCTTATAGTCATGCATAGTTCAAATAGACACCTGTCAGACGATTAGTTGTATGCCAACTAAATAGTTCTTTGGTAAACACAGAGCTGTATAATTTGCTTTATACCAACTATCCTTGTGCCATTGAAATAGTTATATATTGTTTTGCTAGTCACCACAGTGTGTATCAGTTGATATAAGGTCATGCTAATCTTGTATATTCGTAATTAACTAACTAGTCATTCTAAAGACTCTTGGGGAACCTGAAACCAGGGACAGGTGTAGGGTAACAAGACTAACTGATGTAGAGAAGATCACCGGGAAGATAACTTGTTTAATATTTGATGAATGTACCTACTAATTTAACCATTCATGTCCAATGCTACTTATTTATTCCTCTTGAATTTCTTTGATTTATACATACCAGGAAATGAGGATGTCAAAAATTTTATTAATTCAAGGAATGATTGACGAATTCTTGAGGCATTTTGTGAAGGTGTTTGGAATGTTTTGCAAACTTAGAAATCAAATAAAATTTTCAAAATAAACTACAATAAAAGATGTTAGTAAAATATTAATATTATCGATACAGTAATCTATTTTAACAAATTAAAATGTATATTATTTCTTTTGTAACAGATAAATACTGATTTAAAGTTATTAAAATGTTAAGTTCCTAATAATTGAGCTCTACATGCAGACTTTTAAAAATAAAGTATAAATGCCTTGTTTGCCAAAAAGTTAGAAAAATTACAAAGGTAATTTTGATTTCATTTCAATTTATAAAAATGATTATTTAAACTTAAAAACCTGTAAAAGTAATAAAAATAAATCAAACTCTAGACAGCTTGAAACAATCAACTAATCATATCATAATATGCTGCCAACTAACTTGATAATCCCAGAAAGCCCAAGGCACTCTTCAGTTGATCTTTTTCCTGCTATATACAGGCGATGATTGTCTAATTTCCCACCTATATAAAATATACTTCAATAATAAGTTGATTCTATGATGTTTAAGGATCATCTGGTTCACAGCATTCTAAAGAACGATCCATCACTTTTGGGTTGCAGGAAAGGAAATGGAATAACTACAGTATACTGGTCATTAGCAAACAACCAACCAACTTAATCAATGAATTGAGAATTTTTTTAGACTATAATATAACTTGGATAACCTAAAAGTTGAGTTAATAGAATATCATTTCAAATGGTCTGGGGGTAGAATTGTATTTTTCTTGCTTCATTCTTCTCCTCTCTCACTTGCACTCTTTCTGTTATCAGCTCCTCCCCTCTCTTTGTTTCTCTTGACTATCTCATCATCATCATCATAGAATCCCTCTAGTTTGCCAGGTAGAGTGTTAACGAACAAGCTCTCGTCAACGTTGTCTATCCAGGAACATTTCTCCTTTCATCACTTTTCTCCAGCTCTTTCCTTTATTCTCTACATATTCATTTATCTGGTCCACCCACCTCCTTCCGGGTCGTCCAACTGGTCTCCTGCCCCTACCTCTCTTTCCATTATACATGTGGTGTTCTTGTGTTTTCCATCATTCTCACATGGCCGAACTATCTGAGTCTTAATGGCACTAACCTTTCCTGCATTGATTCATTCACTCTTAACTCTTCTCTCACGTCCTTGTTCCTTATTTTATTTCTCCTTGTCTTCTGCAGGGTGCTTCTTAAAAATCTAATTTCACATGCTTGGAGCATACTCATTTCTTTATTAACTGTGCAAGTATCTAAACTGTGGGTAAGAATGGAGACAAGGTATAGCTTGTAGAGAGAGACTCATCTTGGCTTTCCCTCGCACCTTCTTGTCCCATATTAGCTGTCATATCAAATTAAAGAATTTTGACCTATTGGTGTACTTCCTGCTCTGTGCTGCTCTTACAAGAGACCCCACTACCCAAGTATTTGAACTCGTGAATACTTTCCAGTTCTCCTTCCAGACATATGCAGCATTTGGAGTTTACTTTAATGATTTTCAAGGCAAATGTCTTTGTTTTACTCATATACATCTTATACTTTTTGAACTTGGAGATCCACTTATCTAGTCGTTCCTGTATTTTTCCCTCAGTGTCTCCCTGGATCACCATGTCATTTGCATGTACCAGAACACTTAGGTCTTCATTCTCTTTTCATGTCTTTTAGTACGGTATCTCGTGTTTTTATGAAATATTTTTATGTAGGTAGCAAACTCACAACTAGAATGTAACTTTAATTTCTTAAATAGATTAAAAATTGGTTGCAGTTACAGAAATATAAAAATAATAGTAACTATAATAACTGTTTAAATTTACATACCCATATTGGACACATTAATCTAATAAGTTTTTTCATTTCCATGTTTGTTATAGTCAATTGCTAAGATCCACTTTTTCATCCAGGCCAAGTGGAGGAAGTGTAAACTGATAGTAACTAAATTTTAACATTCGTTCTTATAATACATTCATTATAACATTCATACATTCAGTTAAGTGTTAAATTACTGGTCTGGGGTTTGGTTGTTTGGTTCTTCCTATAATTATAATTGATTTAGAACCATCGATAAGTAGTATTAGTGCTATAAAACAAATATCAATTGAAAACAAAAAATTGTGTATGGATTATTGTCTTGAATTCTCAAATCTGGAATATTTTGAGGGATTTGAAGGCCCATCCTTAGTAAAAAGTGTTTAAATGTTATTACTAATGCAGTCTGAAGTAGCCATTCACTCTTGTAAGTTGTAACTAGGATGTTGGTGCTCTCACCTAGAGACTTGCTGAAGGTACAAATACTGGGCTCATGTTCTGTTTTTATATAACAAATCTGCCCCTGGTTTCACTGTCTATATGAGTTTGACTGTACATAGAAAGGTTGCTATGGGTTGAAATTAGAGATAAATAGAGTCTGAATCTTGAATTAATATATTCATTTGATCTACAACTCTTGAATCTCAAACCCTAATCTTGGAAACACTGGCATAGAAGGGTAATTGTTACTGCTTGAACATATTAATTTGGTAAGTAGCCTATTTATGTTTGATATAATTCAATTTATTTTATATGTTGCTTTAAAATTATTACCTCACTGTTAATATTCTATGCTATACATATATATACACACTATATACCCACATAAGATTTGGATAGAATCTACTATTTTACGAATCTGAATCTTTACAGCTATGAATCCGAAATCTCTAATTCAAATTCGAATCTTGGGAAAAACTATGAATATAAGAGGGGAATATAACAGAATGATAAAAAGTAGAAATAGTAAATAGGTGTTAACATTTTTTGCTAAAATTCGTTCATTATAACATCCAGACATTATTTTAAGTGTTAAATTACTGGTCTGGGGTCTTGTTGTTATCTTATAATTATAATGAGTCTGAACCACCAATAAGCTTTACCTATTAAAACTATAATACAATTAAAAATTAAAACAAATACAGTAGAGTCTCAATAATCTGACCTAAACGGGGCCGACAGGTGGTCGGATTACCGAAATATCGGATAATACGGAAACAGGGTAAGGGGGAGGGCGATGGGCAGAGAAACAAATCCAAATTACTGTAAATAGAAGTGCAGAATAGGTATGAAATAAGGTTTGTTAGTAATTATTCTACAGTACAAATACAGTACTGTAATGCCATAAATTACAGAGCTTTTATTTTATGTAAACAAAACCTTGAATTTAAAATTACTGTAAAAGTACATTAATGGGAAAATGCAAAACTCAATCACAGTATGAACGAGTACAGTGCAACATTCACTAAGGAAGGAGATCAGAGCTACAACCACAGATGTGTGTGTCTCACTCACTGACAAAGAAACAATGGTAGTGGGAAAATAATATGCATGTGGATACTGCACAACAATGTAAATTGAACATCATGAAGATATTTCGGATAACCGAAGGTTGGATTATTGAGACTCCGTATTTTTTTTAATTATTTGAGTTTTGAATCTGATATTTCCACAAATCTTGAATATCCTTGAGTATTTGAGGGTCTTATCCCTAATAAATAGCTCAAAATGTGATAATAAACTTTCCATAAGATGGTATGTTAGGATGAGGAACCTCCTCATTTATTAATAACTTTGTGTCTGGTTGTTGTGTTTAATCAAGAATTACAGCTAAGCCACACTAGTAGCCTTTAAAATGGCAATAAATAATTTATTAACTATACTAGTAAAAAATGCACTCAAGATCCAACTTTTGAATCTCTTTATTGGATAATTTCTCAAAATATTCTAAGATTAGATTACTTTTGTTGAAATCAGTTGCTTTGTCACATTTTTAAATAATGGTTTGGATATAATTTTTTTAAATTTTTAACGAAAATATATTTTTAAACAATTTTTAAAGTATCTTGCTATCGATTCAAAACTATCTTTTGTTTAAGTTGTTCAAAATTAAATCAAACACTCACTGAATATAGGTTACTAGCCAATAGCCTGTTCTTCACATAGGTTTGTATCTTTTGAAATCATAGAAAAACTACCCCTTTTCTGTTTCACCCTCTAGATTTGGATTTTCAAAAAATCCCATAAAATATCTAGATTGTTAATTAAAACTAACATATGATGAATCAGCCAAGATTACACAGGTTTATAAAAAATATTCAATATGTTTGTAATGGAACAAGCCATGTTCCTTTGCGTTGCACTGTTTTTATATTGCATTCAACGTCTCAAATGTTTGGTTTATTCACATTACTTCACATTGGAAATTGCAAAGCCCTATATTTGATTACTATTTATATTAGTACCTAATTTATTTTGATAGTTGTATTGTTAATGAAGCCTTTATGTTATTTCAACCATACTTGTTATTCGAACATAAATGCATATTACTATAAATTATACATTTCCATCCAAATTCAACTCGCACACCTGTAGTGAATACGGTACTGGTACCTGACAATTTTCTGGTAAAAGAACGTAGTCTTTAAAAACAAATATATTGTTAAGGAAACATTTGAAAGCTAACAAACTGCTCCTTATTCTGAATTATAATAGGAGCTTCTTGTATTAATGGATGGCATTTTCTATATCATTTTAGTAAAGTTGGCCTAGTTAGTGATTTATTCTGTTAAACACAAAACAAATATAGGTTGTTGTAGTTGTTCATCTTTAAATCTGGTTCTCTCAACTTGGCTTATTGTATGTGATATTCTAAGAAAACTTTGAATTAACCATTTTTAACAATAAGTGTGTAGGCATTGCCCTTCTATCCTCTTTTCAATGTTTAATTTAACAATAACACTGAAATACAAGATTATAAATAGTATATAAAAGCTTATAGAATACTGAAAGTCAAATATTGAATCAACACAACAAGCGTTAAAGCTTTTTAAAAGCAATATTTTCAATTATAAAGGTGCTTTATTTGTAGAGACTTCTTGTCTCCTGACAAAGTCCCTTGCTACTTGTGTTTTGTTTCAACAATTTCCACCCAAGCTGGTGTATTGGTTGTCCTCCTTACCTTTAACCATGATTCTTCCCTTTACTCTTAATCCAAATCACTTTCTTCAGTTTCATTCAAGATTTCTGCAATTTCGATAATTTTATCAGCTGTTTCAAATTTTTCACCAACTTTTTGTTTTAATAATAAAATCATGTGTCAAATATAAATATGGAAATAAAAAAAGGGGGGAGTAAACATACAATTGAAAATTGAGGGAAAAAAGCCCACCTAAGGAAAGAGGGGAAAATATGGCTCAAATCCAATGCACAAATGTGATTTCTTCTTTAATTTTAAAAGTTATACAATAAAACCTATAGTTTTAATATTTCACTGTTAATGTGTTTAACAAACAAAATTGAAAGAAAACACTTTGTACAAACACTAACCTATTCTTATTATATTGTTTTAAATTTAAATTAGATTAGGTTAATGTTTGTTCAAAATGTTTTTATTTTATTTTACTCAGTTTTTGTTTGATAAAGGCAGCATTGCTGAAATATAAAAACTTTGTTTAGATGTGTGTGTGACTTCTACTCTTAGACAAAAGAAAGGAAGATGATGTCTCCAAGGTATTGTATTCTACCCACATTTTTTCTTCTTTCTCTAGGTCGGCTTTCTTTACTCAATTTTACTCATAAGTTTATTTTTTCTTATTTTTATTGGTGTCCGTTATTTATCCATAGAAAGCCCGTATTCCCATATCAAAAGGTTTTTCTTGTTCCCCTAAATAATATTATTCTAAATGTGCACTTTTGCCTGTAAATTTGGGGTTATGAACACTAATGTATTTCCATTCCTAGGGTATTAATTATATTCCTTTTGCACATATATGCCACATAAAATGATGTAGACATAGTATGAGGACACATTCAAGCCTGCTGTAAGCTTCTTTTAGAAACTTTCCACAGTTCATTGTTGTGATATTATTGAGATAGACAACATGGCCGCCTTGATTTGGTGATGGTTCATATATGGCGCATGTCTCATTCTAACCTAAATTTTAGTGAACTATACACATTTTGAATGAATGGACAAACCAGTATGGGAGATATGTTATACAAGTGTGATATTTATTTTGAATCAGTTTACAAGTATAATTATTTGTGATTTCATATTAAAGCTAATTTACTTTTGAAGTGAACTTATTGGTGTAAATTTTGTTTGCAGGATATTTTAATGACCTGTGTAAACCATGTGTTTTTAATGTATATTTATCTTTTATTTTATTTTTTATGCGGTGGGAAGAGCCCATTAACATGCTATTGATTTATACTTAAATGAATGATAGTAAATTATTTAATATATAGTAGCTTATCACAAGTTTCTTACCATTGAATATTATTAATAAACCCTTGTAGACTTGTTTGAAATTACAAGCTTTATTAATAAATTCGCCATCTTTTCCCTAGATTATAAAAAATAATATAAAAATACTATTATACTCTTAACACACTGCTATCTTTAAAAGTGTTACTTTATGAAAGTTAATACAATACACTTTGCTCAATATTTGTTTCTTTTAATGTATTTGTATTAACTTTCAACTTTTACTACAGCAATTTTAACTTGAGAATATTTTTGTCCCTTTACACATATATCTAAAAAATTATAAAGAATAGTATTAAGTATTATTTAAATGTGTGGCTTTTTGTTTGGAATAACTTGTGCTTGCCTTATTTTACCAGTCAGCAATTACTAATTAAAAATAGATTTAAAACAGACATTAATAATATATGAAGGGTGTGGGAGATATATTTCACACGTTTTTATATCTAACTAAAACCATAGCAAGACCCCAACATATAGGGCCTACCATTTTTTAAATTAAATTCAAATAGGACAAAGACCACTTCTAACCACAGTCAAAAGCAGTGTTCCTCTTAGTTTTGGTGATGAAGGACCACCAAATTAAAGGTTGTTTGAAAGATATGTAGGAAAAATATTATTTTTAGGTAATTACATTTTGCAACGATAAATTTAAGACAAAAATTAGTTTATTAAATGTAATCTT
>CABFWB010007596.1:0-23699 GCA_902151455.1 Timema bartmani
ACGGACAGTTAGCATTCATTTTCATCTTTTTCTCAGCAACACAAACGCTATCTTACGGATTTTTCTCGACATTAGCTCTTACCAAACAACGTTAAAGGGCGCTGGCTCTTCACCCAAGGTCAAACTGCCCTTTCCTTTCTTTACCTTGGCTATTGACACAGCTGCCCAGGTTCATCGTCAACCTGCCCTCTAACTTTCACTCTTTCTCTCTCTTTCTACTTCCCACTTGTCGACTTGTTGTGAGCAACATAAAATATACTGTATCACCCTAACCTTATTGTGTTTAGAATAGTGGAAATATATAGAAGACAATCTTGGAATCTTATAGTACGCTTGAAATCAGTTTGAAATCATATGTCACACTATCATAAAATATTTAAAATGATTTTTCCCTTTCTAATTGGGTAATAACTTTCTCATTAGTAAAAAATCTTTATCTATTGGCTAAAACCGTTTAAATCTTGCATGGTTGCCTTAGGCACCTACATAAAATGAATTTATAGTTAGAAATCTATTACAGTAGCCTTATTAGGTACAACACCCTAATTAGCTCTCATTAACCTGCTTACTATATTATTATTGGCCTTTACATCACGCAATCACAGATTACCCTTTTAAACTTCTTTATAATTTTCTTAATATCTGTCAATTTCAATCCAGATTTACATGTTGGACATTTATCACATATTGGTGGAAATCCTAGGCCTGGCCTCATTATTACTGACCAATTCATAGGCTACGCTGTGCTAGCTCTATGTTATCTGTTCCTTGGTGGTTCCCAGACTCACCAGCAATATAAATGAATCATGGCTTGCACATAGTTAAGTCCATGTCTGAATACACCTTAACTCCTTAAACAATACACCTTAACTCCTCAACGCTGCAAGATGCCCTCGGGCCATCTTTAAACTCAAAACTCACGACGCTTGAAATCATGGCTTGCACATCGCTAAGTCCATGTCTGAATACACCTTAACTCCTCAACCAATAACACCTTAACTTCTATATATAACAAAAAATGCTTTAAAACAAGACTTAACTGGCCTCTCATGTTTCCACTCACCTTAACTTACTGTAACAATGTACTCGTGAATATCTAAATTAACTTCTTTATATATCTTAAATTTTACCTTTCTGCTCATTAGTTTACTCTGTGATTCCTCAATGTCTTAACCAATACTTGTTAAATGTATGTAAAATGTAATTAATTAAATAAAAATGACCGCCCACACAAATATTAAGATCCTTGTCTTAACCTTCACTCTTAAAATTTACCATTAGTAAAATGATACATTAATTCTGATTTTCAAGATCGTCTACTAATTAAGTTTGATCCTAATTACCTAACTAATTAGTCAAACCTACAAAATTTGTCTTAAACTGAAAATTGCTCTGTTGGCATAATTTTATCTTAACTTCATAAAAATTTTACCAAATGCTATCATACAATTAATAAAAATATGCCCTTAGATTTGCTCACACTATAATGTCTCCTCACGTGCTTTCACGCACCCTCCAGTTGACAATTGTAACCAACCTCTAACCTAGCTTTCTGCTCGCATGCTTTTAAGGGTTCATGCCCCCTGTACTAAGCATACTTTTATCTAATTATTATTTATATTGATTTATTGAATTTCCTGTACATTTTTAAATCCAAATAAGATTAATATGATTTGTTTAGGATTTATATTTATACTTAAAGATTTTATATTTGTAAATATACTGGTATTACTCATAGAAAAAATATAATTTTGAATTCTGCATCGTCCTTTCAAGTAACTGTCCTTGAGTTTATCCTCTCTTTTCTTTTTCTTTTTTTTTATCAAAAAAATTTTACCAGTAGAGTTTATTTTGGAAACGTAGATGTCACCTGTCTGTAAACTTGAAGTGGGGGTGTAGGGAACATTGTGCGTGTTAATAAATATACCATTTTTGTTTTAAAAAGAAGGATTAAAACCACCTGAGTTTCCTGCTGCTAAATGTTTACTTACAATTTCTGCAAATATGCACCACCTTCATTCACAAAAGAAGCATTATTTCTACTTCACTGAATTTGTACCTTCGAATATGTACTTAACTTTTTATTTTAAACATTTCTTGCCATGGCTAAAGTTGGATTGAATTCTACACATTATTTACCGATATATAATAATTATTGTTATATTATATTTACTACATTTACAATGGCTGTAGTTGCGGTTACATAATAATTATATATATCCTTATTTTTTATTTTTTGGTTTAGTACTTGAGCTAGCTAGGCTCTGTTTCGATATCTAGTTGGATCGTAGCTACCTGTAATTCCTTAGGTTATAATTTACCTAAGTCACACTAAAAAAACTCTTATTTACTGGGGATGTGTTTAAAACACTCTTATTTGCTAGTCGATAGAGTTAAGCTAGTTAACCTATAAAACAATTAAACTTTCACAATTAATGTAGCTGAAATCTGGTTTAGATATTTGTATTATTATGATAAGGTTTTAGTTCTTCGACATTAAAAATACCTCTAACCTGACGAGTCTCAGGGTCTTGGATCAAGTATACATTTTGACCTATTTGTGGTTTTACCTGATCGGCTACTTCATATAGTAAAAATAACTTTTTTACTTCCTTATTTTTCCTGTTTTTTAAAACTAAATTCTTTAGTTAAACTGAATGTTGATTTTTACATTTAAATGGTCCGAAATTTAAATACTTCTTTGACTGCCTCCTGGATCGAAGACTTTTGGTGAGACGTACCTATTTAAATTTGATATCCCTGAAAATGGTGGTATTGAATTAAAATATGTAGGTTGATGTATTTGCGCGTTTATTGACCTAGATTGAGCTGTATTATTGCTATTAAAATGTCTATTATTTGAATTTATTTGCCTCGAAGGTCCTTGGTTCTTATCCTGTTGACACACTGTATTATGATTTGGATATCTCCTATTCTCTCTTGTGTTTGAGAATTGTTTTGATATTTATTTTGTATATCTTGTCTATTATTGACTTCTCTGATTTGGGGGTTTGACAATTGCTTAGGCCTATCAAGATTATACCTGTTTGCCTGGTCATTGATTTATTGATTTCTTTGATATCTATCATCAAATGCCATCAACACTCTCTCTACCTCTTTAATATTTAGTTTATTTATACTGATCATAACATCTTGTACTGCAGTCGGGAAATGATTCATTAGGAGACCTATCAATCTGTCTTCTATTACTGGGTATTGTAAATATTTTGCCTGTGTCACAAACTTATTACAATATTCCCTCATTGTATCATCATTTTGTTATATTTTCAATTAAAAATCAACTGGAGAAAATCATCCTACATTCTGAGACCAATATTTTTCTAAAAATATTTCCCTGGCCTGTTCATATGTCTCCCATTCACTCTCTATACTATCTGCCTAAGATTTTGCCTCATTTTCTAAACCTGATAAAAATATTTCTATTTTTAATTTTTCAATTATTTTCTCTCCTTTGAATACTCTTTCCACTTTGTTTATGTACTGTACCGCTGAAATATTTCCTCTTTTTTCCTTGAATTTCTGAATAAGTGCTAATGATGTTTTTCTTAGTCCCTTAACAAATAGGTTGGTTGTATTGTTTAAGTTACTAACTTCTCCTAGATTTGTTATTTGATTTTCTATTACAAAATCTGTTAATTTTTTATCTAATTTCTCTACTGTCTCGGTAACAATCCCATCGATTTGTGTTGTAATTAAATTTTTATTAGTATCCTTTTGAGAGTCAAATACTATTTTTACCTTATTGATTTCTTTTTCGAGATTGTCTCGGACTACTTTAACATTAGTTTTGGTGTGTTTTATTTAAAGTTCTAGATTCCCAAACTTAGTTTCTACTTCATTTAACCCTTTGTTTGATTCCTGTTCGACTATTTCAATCTTATTTTTATTAGATGTAATCTGTCCCATTAATTTGAACTGTCCCTTTCTTAAATTTTCTTGTCTTTCCACCAAAATCTTGTTTTACTTTTTCTCATTCCATTACTTTTTATCAACATCATTTAACCGTACTACCAAATTTTGATGAACCATTTCTACTTGGTCGAATTTTTGTTTGTTGTTCACATGCCTCCTTAATATGTTCAATTTTAGCACTTAGTTCACTATTAATTTTTTCAAGTTTTGCATCTATTTTCTGATTTTTTGCATCAAATTTTTTATTAACTGCATCTATTTTCTTATTAGTTGCATCTATTTTCTGACTAGTTTCTTTACTACTCGCTGCCATTTTTGCATCTATTTTACTAAACAACAAATACATATAATGACCGAAATCTAAAATCTTTGTGGGTTCTACCATTGTTTTGCTCCCTTATTATCTCTCGCCCTTCTTCATCTACAATCACACTTTCAACAATAATTAAATTTCTCTTCCTATCTTTTTCTGCCTTATCTTTTCTTTCTCCCTCTGCAATTGACTCTACAATGTCCTGCTCCCTTTCTCTTATTTCTTCATCTGATTGTACTAGATTTAACTGATTATTTGGTCTATTTTCATCTATATTCATACTCTTTCTCATCAAAGCAGCTATTAGTGTCACTATTGTCATTAAGGTTTGAATCCGCCATCCTCCCTTCCAAAATTTACTAAAATTAACAAGATTTATACAGAATTACATCAAGAGTTTTTATATGATGTGAATTATAATAATAATAATAATAATAATAACAAAAAATATTGTTTAAGGTTTATCTGACTTGATTGATTCTTCTTCGGTGTACCGTGTATGTGAAACGTTTGCTCATTTCACCTCGGAACGATGTCCGTTGATGTGCCGTCTAGTGTGCCGTTGTGAAACGTCTGCTCGTTTCACCTCGGAACGATGTTCTTCGTCGGAGTGCCGTCTAGTGTGCGGTGTGTCTGGGTTGGTAGAGTCCCTTTCTTGCCTCGGGGATTGGAAGATCTTGCATCGCAGCTGGTTGACAATGCATTGTTAGGTTTATTGTGTGATAATTGGTATTTATAGCCCCGTGATCGAGTGCCAATTATTACGATATTTTAGTTAAATAAATACAACTGTTAATGTTGCACACTATTTATTGAAGTAATTTTATCTTCAGTACAAAGATATTATGTTAAATTATTAAATTTTACTTGAACTAGAGATTATTTTCTGTGTATTCTTTGTATTTAAGTTAGTAGTACTATCGTGATATTACATGTTTTCTAGGTGTCCCCGGCACTCTGTAGATTTATGTGACTACTCTATAGATTCATACGCACAAGCAGTTTATATATGACATACCCCTTGCCCCTTGGACCTCACGTGACCAGTGTCAAAACCAACAAATCGAAAGCGTCCCTGCGACAGGTGTCTTGAAGGCTAGCTTCCTATTGGATATAGGAAACTAACGTCTCTTGCTTGTTTTGTAAATACTACGGAGTTAAATTTTGAGAAAAAAAGTTTTAATGGTGCAATCCTTCTACATTATTTCTGAAAAGCGCGTGATTCTTCATGGATGAAGTATTGAGAGGATAATTTACACACAGTTTATTGAAGAAAAATACCTTCATCCATGACTTTCTAAATATATGAGAGTGGTCCAAATCAATATCATTACAAATTTTACATACCGTTGTTGGATACTTGTAAACAATAGGAAACCCGAAAAACAGCATTACTCAATCATGTAAGGAAATCTTATAGTGTTAGATTTAATTTCAACATTAGTTAATCACTAACTTTTAATACTTAATTTAAATATTTTTAAAGATTAAACTCTTTACAAAGATTTTTGTTTATTAATAAATAGAGAAGTGTTTAGTTTGTCATTGGTTGTATTTATAGTTTTTTCCCTAACGCTAAATGACTGGACTTGTTAATACAATGGGAATTAAACACACATGGAATGTTTTTATTTTTCCACAATTGTTTTGTAAAGTATGGTAAAATGTTACTTAATATAATTTATATTTGTATTGTCTTTAGGTTGTGTATACTCTAATTTTGATTGTAAGAAGAGTAAATAACAGTCACATTTATTTATTCATAACTCAAGTAATGTGATTTACATATTTAACTTTCGATAGATATTATAAATAGGCCTACCTTAAAAATAATAATTAAGTAAAAAGCCATCAACGTTGACCACCATTTTTTTAATGTATTTATTTGTATTTTCCAAACCTGTTCTTACTACAATAATTAGAGTATACCCGGTCAAACGCAGTTGCAGCGTGGTTTTCCACTCTATAGTTTTCACATTTCATTTTTTTTTCATCCTCGCCAGAAGAATGTTGGTGCATTTCCTACAAATAATTCTTCTTAACTCTAAATTATTATAAGTAAAATCTTTAATATTATTTTAATGTAAAAATAATTTTTTTTTATCCAAAATAGTTTTAATTTGGTCTATTATGAATTATTATTAAAACCATTTAAAAGATTTACCCGCATTTTAATTTGTTGCACCTTTTATTTTAACGGTTTACTTTGTATAACTTTCAATTAGAATTAGCTATTGTATTAATTAATGCAGAATGTCAAGGTCTTAGGCCTACATCTTAATTATAAATACAAATCTAATATACTTTTATTGATGATTAGTAATATACTATATTATACAAGTGTACAAACTGAAAAAATGTTGAATGAGCACTATAAGAGCTGTGTATCATTTTGAAATAGAGCCGTGGCCTTCCATATATGAGCTGAGAAAAAAAGGAGAGACCAACCTTCTCCTTTCTTTGTCTCGGTATTTAATTGTTTCCCGCGAGTTGGGCAGTGTTGAGGGAATCTATTTTTTGAAATAATGTATATCTGCCAGCCAGTCAAACCTACAGGCGACTAAGTGTCTAGCTGTACATAAGTTGAATGAACAGAAGGGAAATGGAATTGAAGTTCTCTACAAGCACGAAGCGTAGTATATTTGAAACAAAATAGAATGTATGGGGGTTCCCCCTTAATATAGTATATATTGCTCACTGTAGCTTCCATTGGTAGTCGTAGTCTTTGTTGACGCTAAAAGGGAAACTGGATACATTTTGTAGGGCCTATATGTGGTGGAGTACCCCGTGACTTTAGGGCAAGTATCTCTATAGTGTATATGTGGTGTACATCCATGGCTTTAGGGCAAGTGTATCTATAGTGTATATGTTGTGGAGTATACCGTGGCTTTAGGGCAAGTGTCTCTATAGTGTATATGTTGTGTAAACCGTGGCTTTAGGGCAAGTGTCACTATAGTGTATGTGTGGTGTACACCATGATTTTAGGGCAAGTGTCTCTATAGTGTATATGTTGTGGAGTACACCGTGGCTTTAGGGCAAGTGTCTCCATAGTGTATATTTTATGGAGTACACCGTGGCTTTAGGGCAAGTGTCTTTATAGTGTATATGTTGTGGAGTACACCGTGGCTTTAGGGCAAGTGTCTCTATAGTGTAAATGTTGTGGAGTACACCGTGACTTTAGGGCAAGTGTCTCTATAGTGTATATGTTGTGTACACCATGGCTTTAGGGTAAGTGTCTCTATAGTGTTTATGTTGTGGAGTACACCGTGACTTTAGGGCAAGTGTCTCTATAGTGTATATGTTGTGTACACCATGGCTTTAGGGTAAGTGTCTCTATAGTTTTTATGTTGTGGAGTACACCGTGGCTTTAGGGCAAGTGTCTCTATAGTGTATATGTTGTGTACACTATGGCTTAAGGGCAAGTGTCTTTATAGTGTATATGTGGTGTACACCGTGGGTTTAGGGCAAGTGTCTCTATAGTGTATATGTGGTGTACACCGTGGCTTTAGGGCAAGTGTCTCTATAGTGTATATGTGGTGTACACCATGAATTTAGGGCAATTGTATCTATAGTGTATATGTGGTGTACACTGTGGCTTTAGGGCAAGTATCTCTGAAGTGTATATGTGGTGTACAACATGGCTTTAAGGAAAGTGTATCTATAGTGTATATGTGGTGTACACCATGGTTTAGGGCAAGTATCTTTATAGTGTATATGTGGTGTACACCGTGGCTTTAGGGCAAGTGTCTCTATGGTGTATATGTTGTGGAGTTCACCGTGGCTTAGGGCCAAATGTCTCTATAGTGTATATGTTGTGGAGTACACCGTGGCTTTAGGGCAAGTGTCTCTATAGTGTATATGTTGTGGAGTACACCGTGGCTTTAGGGCAAGTGTATCTATAGTGTGAATGTTGTGGAGTACCCCGTGATTTTAGGGCAAGTGTCTCTATAGTATATATGTGGTGTACATCATGGTTTTAGGGCAAGTGTCTCTATAGTGTATATGTTGTGGAGTACACCGTGAACATAGGGCAAGTGTATCTATAGTGTGAATGTTGTGGAGTACCCCGTGATTTTAGGGCAAGTGTCTCTATAGTATATCTGTGGTGTACACCGTGGCTTTAGGGCAAGTGTCTCTATAGTGTATATGTGGTGTACACCGTGGCTTTAGGGCAAGTGTCTCTATAGTGTCTATGTTGTGGAGTACACCATGGCTTTAGGCAAGTGTATCTATAGTGTATTTGTTGTGGAGTACACCATGGCTTTAGGGCAAGTATCTCAAGAGTGTATATGTTATGGAGTACACCGTGGCTTTAGAGCAAGTGTCTCTATAATGTATATGTTGTGGAATACACCATGGCTTTAGGGCAAGTGTCTATATAGTGTATATGAGGTGTACACCGTGGCTTTAGGGCAAGTGTCTCTATAGTGTATATGTTGTGGAGTACACCGTGATTTTAGGTCAAGTTTCGCTATAGTGTATATGTTGTGGAGTATACCGTGGCTTTAGGGCAAGTGTCTCTATAGTGTATATGTGGTGTACACCGTGATTTTCGGGAAAGTGTCTCTATAGTGTATATGTTGGGGAATACACCGTGGCTTTAGTGCAAGTGTCTCTATAGTGTATATGTTGTGGAGTACACCGTGGCCTTAGGGCAGGTGTCTCCATAGTGTATATTTTATGGAGTACACCGTGGCTTTAGGGCAAGTGTCTCTATAGTGTATGTGTGGTGTACACCGTGACTTTAGGGCTAGTGTCTCTACAGTGTATATGTTGTGGTGTATACCGTGGCTTTAGGGCAAGTGTCTCTATAGTGTATATGTGGTGTACACCATGAATTTAGGGCAATTGTATCTATAGTGTATATGTGGTGTACACCGTGGCTATAGGGCAAGTATCTCTGAAGTGTATATGTGGTGTACAACATGGCCTTAAGGCAAGGGTATCTAAAGTGTATATGTGGTGTACACCGTGGTTTATGGCGAGTATCTTTATATTGTATATGTGGTGTATACCGTGGCTTTAGGGCAAGTGTCTCTACGGTGTATATGTTGTGGAGTTCACAGTGGCTTAAGGGCAAGTGTCTCTATAGTGTATATGTTGTGGAGTACACCGTGGCTTTAGGGCAAGTGTCTCTGTAGTGTATTTGTTGTGGAGTACACCGTGGCTTTAGGGCAAGTGTCTCTATAGTGTGTAGGATGTGGAGTACCCCGTGACTTTAGGTCAAGTGTCTCTATAATATATATGTGGTGTACATCATTGCTTTAGGGCAAGTATCTCTATAGTGTATATGTTGTGGAATACACCGTGAACATAGGGCAAGTGTCTCTATAGTGTAAATGTGATATACACCGTGGTTTTAGGGCAAGTGTCTCTATAGTGTATATGTGGTGTACACCGTGGCTTTAGGGCAAGTGTCTCTATAGTGTCTTTGTTGTGGAGTACACCATGGCTTTAGCGAAAGTGTTTCTAAAGTGTATATGTGGTGTACACCGAGGCTTTAGGGCAAGTGTTTCTATAGTGTAAATGAAGTGTACACCGTGGCCTTAGGGCAAGTGTCTCTATAGTGTATATGTTGTGGAGTACACCGTGGCTTAAGGGCAAGTGTCTCTATAGTGTATATGTTGTGGAGTACACCATGGCTTTAGAGCAAGTATCTCAATAGTGTATATGTTGTGGAATACACCGTGGCTTTAGGGAAAGTGTCTATATAGTGTATATGAGGTGTACCCCGTGGCTTTGGGGGAAGTGTCTCTATAGTGTATATGTTGTGGAGTACACCGTGACTTTAGGTCAAGTCTCGCTATAGTGTATATGTTGTGTACACCATGGCTTTAGGGCAAGTGTCTCTATAGTGTATATGTTGTGGAGTATACCGTGGCCTTAGGGCAAGTGTCTCTATAGTGTATATGTGGTGTACACCGTGACTTTCGGGCAAGTGTCTCTATAGTGTATATGTTGTGGAGTACACCGTGGCGTTAGGGCAAGTGTCTCTATAGTGTATATGTGGTGTACACCGTGGCTTTAGGGCAAGTGTCTCTATAGTGTATATGTGGTGTACACCGTGGGTTTAGGGCAAGTGTCTCTATAGTGTATATTTGGATTACACCGTGATTTTAGGGCAAGTGTCTTTATAGTGTATATGTTGTGGAGTACACCGTGACTTTAGGGCAAGTATATTTTTAAGGCATTTCATGACCCGTTCAGCTATTACGTATAATTTTAATTACTTTAAAGTGGTAGTGATGGGGAAGGAATAACATATTGGATACCCACCCGTATTTTCGAGGAACGAGCGTGGGTAACCATTTAGGAGATAACCCCTTTATTACATCCGGCTGGGTTTCAAATCTTGGTCTCCACATCACCAGAAAACCAGACTAGATGAGCTTGAAATATATACCCTTGCGTTGTGCACTATTTCCTAAACGATGATCATACGTGTTAATTCAATCAGTCCATCAATTTCCATACAATGTCGCCAATTCTGTCCATCGCTAGTGAAGGCAGAATAGTTCACTTGCATCATCTCTCGTCGATAGCTGTCTAACATGGAGTGAGAGCTGCTAGCCCGGTCTCCTAGTCACAAGCCTCTGAATCTATTTTGGTGTCGAGTGATGTCGCAATCCTGATGACTCACACATGTGGGTTTGACAAGTTTAGACAAAAATAATCACGGGAAACCCTGATGACGTAAGAAACTATAACTTGTGCCAGATTGGCGGCTCGACAAGTTGCAAAGAGAAGGGGTGATGACTGACACCTGGAGCTAGCTTGGCGGCTTGACGTGTCGAGAAAGGAATGGGTGATGTCGCAACCCTAATGACGTCATATTTCATCAATATTTGACTTAGACTTACTATAAGGTTGTTTAGATGTTATTTTGGGAGGCAGCCGTCACTCATCAGAATGATGTCGCAAATCTGATGACTCATAACTGGCGCGAGTTTGGCTACTCGACAAGTCGAGACAGGAATAGATTTTGATATTGAAACAGTGAGCTAGTATATAAGGTTCTTGAGCCTGTTGATCCTGATGACTGGCACGAGTTTGGCGGCTTGACAAGTTGAGAAAGGAATAATTACGGACTTACACCTAGAGACAGATTGGCGGTTAGACAAGTTGAGACTAATATCTGGTGACAGGTTGGCAGACCTAAGTATTGGGATAGGAATAGGGCAAGGGACAAACGGGTATTGCTTGAATAAAACACAATATATTACAAACATATATATATATATAAGGTTTTACAGACATACATATATTTATTGCATATATTTACATGAATAACACATATATTCGTTGATAAGTTTTTCTACAGTGTCTCTTAGACGTTTTAGAAAAATAGTTTTTAGTTCCCAACCCAATATGTAATGGTCCCAACCGACGACTTGACGTGTATAGTAGGTAGCACTGATCAGATCCAGGTTTCTAATATGTTTTTACACAGTAGACAGTTTGAGGTTGATGAGATCCACGGTCTCTGTTAGCGTGTCGCATACATCCATGACGAGTGTGGCGATCAAATCGTTGCAATATCAGTCAGCGGGTGTTGACCACATATCCCGTCAGTCAACGGCGGGTGTTGACCATATATTGCTTTGGTTGACGGCAACGTCCATGAGATCCCAAATATCACAAAGATGTGCACAGCTAGGCGCGAGATAGGCGAACCGTTTGAGTCCCACGTCATATTTATCACCGATGACGATAATACGGTCCATACGTCTCAGAGAAATTTCATGAAGTCAGACTAATATTCTGAAGTGGTTACGTGTTAATGAAAAATTTGATATGACCGACTTGTAGTTTCCCAGTACTTGTAATTATGTACGGTTAAGCAGAGCATAATTCCCTTCGCATTATTCTAGTTGGACAAAGAGGCGTAAAGTTTTTACTGACACTCATGCCGACGATGACTCGTTTGGCGTTGAGTTCGTCCAGCGGAAAAAAGTGATAAACATACTGGTTATGGCGAGCGGCTTTGCCGGCTTTGATTTATGGGTGCAAATGTCTTGACATTCCATGGCGTTTGGTCACTTAGACGACTATGATTATGGCTGATACGCTGCCGGGACGCTCTTTTATAGCTGACGGGGGAAGACAGGGAGCAGGCGGATGTGTTATAATATCTCAACCCATTGGCATCTTTGTTTGTATGATTGGTTGGTGAGAATAAGGTGAGGAAAATCTTTATTAGAATGTTCTAGATTAGAAAGAGAGGGTACATAAGACAGTAATAGTCACAAACGTCAGAGGCTATGCCTTGAAGTTGTACCGTGTTATGAGACCAGCGGGAAACCTTTTTGCGTATAAATGACAAATGTAGATTATACGGGGTGGAAAATCATAAATGTCAAAGTATTCTCCCATGCCGTTCATGTCAATAAAGATGGTGACCTAACCAATGCGTCCCAGGCTTGGTGTTTGGATACGTGTTGATCACGAGAACGACAGGGCATGCTATGTGTTTGGGTAATTGATAAGCAGGGAGATCAATCGATCGTAAAAAATGGAAGCACGGGTTTGTTTTCAAATCACATCTTATGGTATGAATGTCCATCTTCAATCATCCAATCACAAAGTCTCCAAACGATGGAGGCCGAAGAGAAATTCTAAACAGAACTATGTGCCATGCACATGGTGCAGTCTAATTTAAGTGTTTTTTAAAGACGAACAACCTCTGTCGTACAGATCTAAGACATGCGTATGCATGTATTTGGCTAGAAACTATTTATTTTCTGACCCCTTAAGGTAGACGGCTTATGCACTCAGTGTGGCACGAAAGATAAGGTATTTGAGCAGGCTGTAATCCAACACATCACCGCTATCCCAGTGAATGGCGTGCAGTTTGTTTACGATATAGTTGGCTTGCTTTTTAGCCGCGGTGAAAAGTTCCTCATTGACTTAAGAGGGTGTTAAAATCCAATGGTGAATTAATGTACTACATACGGATAAAACACTAGTTTCCTTGATGATAAACTCTTTGTTGTCATCGATGAAGCTCTGGAGATTTACAATGACGTCCATGATTTAAATTACTTGGGTAAGGGGTTGGAGGTCGCTTATATTAACCCCCAAAAATCATTCAAACCATTTATGTCCTTGTCAATTGTGATGATATTGGCAAACTTGCCATACAAGATACAGTTTACAGTTTTGTTGAAGGCTCTAATTAAGGTAATTTCATTGCTCAGAAAGCGATGCTTCATTAATATCCAATGTGATGTCATGTGAGCGGACAGATTAGGTGTGAGGTTGAAAGCAATTAGATGATATCCCTTAGAGAAGGATTTTTGTGTGATATCACTAACTTCGTGCATGAAATGAAAACCCGTTCCTGAAAACTGAGTGTGGTAGGACATTAAATATTTGCCATTTGAAAAATCGGGAATTAACAGTTTCGACAGTACTTGATTCCCGTCCACGTACAACGAGAAATACTTAGTACTGTAGGTTTGGATATTGAACGGATTCTTTATGGCGTCTCCGTTGAACGCCGCATTCGTTTTCACGAATTCCACGATGCATCGTTTGTGTAACTGTCCCGTGAATACATTTTTCAGTGATTTCCCTTGCAAACCCATTGGAATAGTGAGTTTTTTACTTCCACGCAGGTAGTGGGATGATTTGCAGGACTGACGTTTAATGATTTGGCATGTGCCAACGCAAACAGTAAATAATATGCCACTTTGAAACGTTGCACTAGAAGAGAGGCTTCACGATGTGAACCGTAAAGTGTGTGATTTTAGGGGAAGCATAAGACTAAACCCGTCTATAGAAAGGACCAACATGACTCTGAGTTTGGTGCCATTCAAAAGGTATTTCTCTTGGTTAAACACATCGCTTTGTATATACCTCAAAAGATACATCGTCTTACTTTTTGCAGTAAGACTGCGATGAGCCTCAAATCCCCTGTTGTTGGCTGTAGCCTCTTCAAAGGTTCAGGGTCTTTCTGTGAAACACAGGACATAATTCCAATGTGTCCTTTTGAATTCCCTGTTTTAACGAGCAGCGTCTCATTATAGGATTTATAAGCATACGTGTTACTGGGTGGTGAATCTAGTTTTTAGTTTAAAAACACATCCACATGTGTGAATGTTGAATGCAATCAATAATTGATGGGAGCAATATTTTCCAAACCAGAGAAAGTGCCACAATCGAGTTTCATGGTAGTCACCCTGAAATAGAGCATGGTCTGTGAAAGATCAATATAAAATTCGCCTTGATCAGTGAAGGTAAATTAGATGGGTGAATCATTGGTGAGGGATGAGACAGGTTTGTACTGGATCCACTGTCAACTTTGAAGACTGGCTTGTGTCAGTGGAACGGAAAAGTAATCTATTTCACTGCTGGCACACTCACAGGACTTAGGGTGTAGAAAATACATTTCAACTGAAAATGGCTAACGCTTCTTTCTTCTTCTTATTCTTGGTGACCATTTTACGTCAGACAACGACAGAAGACATACGTCTGTGCTTCTTATGACGCCCTTAACAGCCTGATCCAGATATAAGTGTATCGATCTTCTACTCTACCTTCCGTTTTAGGTTTTGTCCATCCTCGCCAACACGTTGGCGTAGCACTTCTTTGAAAGGACGACGCTGATTGGCGTCGTCGAAGAGCACGTCATTATCTGGATGAAGCGCCTGATATCCATTGGCTTTAGCATCGCTTCTCAACAACAACAACACAGCGCTTTTGGACAAGCCACTGAAAAACTTCCTATTCCATAGCAGCGTTGATAGGGATCACCGTGGTAGATCGAATATATTCCTCTTCCAGCCTGGTTGACGTATCTTTGGTAGGAACAGTTCATGTTTAGAAGCGTCAAAAACGAAGTTTCGCGCACCCTTTTCCAAACTCGAATGGGACAGGTCCACTAGTATCTGTTCTTATATTGATTTCCAAGTTTTAAATTTCCCGTCTAAGTATAGGCACGTAGTGTAGCGGAGTATAGCTAACGGTCTTATGTGTGCCGTAGACATAGTTGGTGTTGTTGATACCGACGATACGTAAAAGCTGTGCAACAATGTCACCTACGGGCTGAGGATCGATGATATCCATGTAGATGAACAGTACATTTAGGATGGTAGTCTGGTAGAATTTTGGTGACGTACGGTGACTTTTGGACTTTAATTAAACTTGTTTTCAAAATCAATCTGTAGACTTAGTTGGCTAGATAGAGTCAAAAGCTGTATGTTTGGTTTTTGTTAGGATTTCTAAACTTGAATGTAACTTCGGAATCCTCGTTAAACGCTTCTACTTTGTACAAGGATTTGACCAAGCGGGATGTAATCCTTGAATATTTGTTCCACACCATTAGCGTCAACCCAGTTATACCATATAATATTTTGGCCCTCATTTACGGTGGCGAAAGAAAAAGGCTATAGGAATTTGGCTAGAGCAACTTCCCACTGTCCATAGAGGTAAGAGGGTAAAGTAGTTGCGTGATGAATTTCGTGGGGGTATTTTAGGCAAATACCCCATGGAGCTGCCACTTGGCAAAGTTATGTAAAATTGTTCCTTCATGGTTAGGGTGCTGACGTAACTGACAGGAATTCAAGAACTAAACGTCGCGGGCTAATCTTTACACTGCACGTGCACACTCCTTCTGGCACCGTCACCCCTAACACTAAGTATTTTATCAAATTTTAACGTTTCGGAAAGACGTACGTGTTGCAATATGGGTTCGTAAAACGTCTCCTCACCCTCCTCACCGTCAAGGCCGGTCAACCTATAGACGACGAGCTGTCACAATACAACACTGAGGACTTTGAAAATTTCTTCACTCCAATTCCTCTCATAGCTCTTTTTAAACCGTATTTTGGTTTTTCTAATACGCACCGTTTCACTGACATTGAGTTTTTGTTTACTATGTAAGTTTTGGCACCGGTTGCCGTACTGGTTATCTATGACTTGAAGCACCTTAGTCTCTAAAACGTCTGCAGGACCTTCTTGACAACTAGAATGCTTTGCGCCGTTGTAAGCGTCAACTAGGTCCTGCAGGACGTCCACATAGCGATACGTGTTATTTTTGGTAAATTAACGCGACAAGCACACTTTTAGAGTTCTATTGAATCGTTCCACGATGTATGCCTTAACGTCAGTAGTAATACACGCCTTATTTATTGAAAAATTGCTGGACTATTTGTGACGTGAACTCGGTCCCCTTGTCCATCCGTCAACTTAAAGGTTTACGGCCACTTCGTTTGATAATGGCCTGTAAGGCGTCCCTAACGACACTCCCCATCTTGGAGGGAGGCGCCTTTGCCCAGGCCATATTGCTAAATACGTCGATGATGGTGAGCAAATACACGGCCTCCGTTGTTATATTTGCTGAGACTTCAAATATCGTTGACATCGGCTTGCCAGAAATCGACAATGTTTGACACGACGTACTTGTTGCGTGGAAACTTTTTATCACAGGTTTGTGTAAAGTATAGGCATCCTGATCCCGTAGCCATTCTCGTACTTTGGTCGGATATTTCATTGGACGCTTTTATGAGTGACGCCGCTCCTGCAAACCCTGCAGGATGAGAATGGTCTTAGTAGATGTCAGCTAAATGATCCATTAAGCGTGGAAATGTAGCTACCTTTTTCATCCACACTTTAAAATCTATAATTTTTCATGGAAGGGCATTTTGACGGTGTAAGTAATTTGGGTATGGACGTTAGATCTCTAATGGGTGCCAAGCGTTTCGGATTGACAATAAATAATTTTGGGAAGTTTATTTTTTGGAGCCCTGCGAGAAACTCTACCACACCAACGGCTCGCTGTGTCTGCTTGCTCTGACTAGATCGTTGACTAAATCCACAATATTAGATCCATGGAAAGGCGTGTCGTGAATACTCACTTCCCCGTTTGCGTCACAAGAAATACCGCCTAAGGAAATAACATATTCTAGTAAAAGTTCGGCTTTTTTACGTGTGTGTATGGGTACAGTATTAAGTACCAAAGGAATAGGAAGTACAGAGACTTCTGGGGTGGTTGTGATGGTATTTTCAGGAAGCGGAGGGTGCTGACTGAAATGCAGATTGTGCTGTTACACTTGTTGGTATAAAGTCCATTTAGACTTGTCGAGTTTTGAAGCGAGGATATTTTCCATTTCATTGTCTAGCTCAGAGACCACTAGACTTGTGGCCGATACCACTGGTTTGTGGTGTCGCTCGTAACGTTTCTGGGGACACCAATATCATATTTTTCGTGTGTTCCATTATCTACTTATTGAATAATGAACTGGACCCCGATGATTAATGTGGCTAAAAGTAAAAGAAACGCTCTTCCTTTCTGAACGAGTAGTCGTCTCTTCTTACAGAATTCTTCTCGTTTGACCAACTTGAGCAACACCTGTTTGTGATAACGTAGCTTTGTCTTCTGCGCATTTTTCAACGGTGCCCTCCCTTTTAACGTACTATAGGCACACTCGCATAGAGTTGCTGCTGGTTCATGCTGTGCATCGCACACAACGGAGGGGCTTGTTTTAACACCTTGGGACTCACAGCTATGAAATAATCTGTAATTGGTAAGTGCCTGTGGTTTTATAGCCTTTGCGTGGTAGGTACACTCAGCACCCAACATTAGTGTGGGTTCTATATTGGAATCATTCAGGTGTACCTTGCTTGAAATATAACAATATATACGTATGGGAGTAATTATAGCATTAGTGTAGGCCTCCTGTAAAACACGTGGGTTTTCAGGGCAGACCTAGCGTGCAATGTGTTGTATCTGAGCTTTCCCCCTGGGATTTTTAAATAGCACAATATAGTTTGCGTTTAAGAAAATGTCTCTTTGGCACTTACCCTGGTGTAATATATTTTGTGTAAGGTACGTGATGCTAACATATTGATTATGAAATCCTTTGGTGAAAAGCTCAACAGCCACTTCGTTGGTTTCACGCAACGGGTCATCCAGAAAAATCATCTGTGGAGAGTCAATACCGTCGCCATACATTTTTGACAAACCCTTACAGAATATGACACGGGGACTTGGCCCGTCCTGGTCAAATCCCGGCTGCCATAAGTCATATTATCAGGTCATATTATCGTGGAAGATTGTACTAATCACCTTCCAATACGCTCAATATGAAGGCGATTAATTCGTTATGTAGAGTTAAAAGTTGGTCATCTTATTTATCATCTGCACAAACTTCATACGTGTCTTGTATATTTGATCAATATTCTTGAGAACTTTTAAAAAGAAGCACATTTGAAGCAGATGTCCCAAACAACGCCTTGAATACATTACTACAAACGACTTAAAATACATGATGCCTACAGAAAAGTCACAACCACCTTTTGTTTAGTTTTATTTCCAAAAGAACACAAGCTCCATTCATTTGCCCTGTGTTGGCAGCAGTAGTATCTAAATACATTCCAGTTATTTGATCATTTGGTTAATCTCTAGCAGTGAAAAGAAGGCACATATGACACATGCTTGAGGCAGTTCTGAAAAGCATCCAATTAAGTTCAAATTTCTCAGGGATGGTTTTTTTGAAAAAAGGAATTTAAAAAATCATATGCACCTTGCTTGCACTAAACTTTTTTTTTTTTTGCCATATATTCTTGAAGCACCTTAATAGTATAGAAGCACATCCGAATTTATTTTGTGGTTTTCTTTGTTATAAAAAACTTGTTTCTATCCATTCTCATGTCAAGAGAAAGTATATTGATCGTGTAAAAATTCAATCTCAATATTATGAAAGATTTTTCGTTTTATGTGAACACGAACCCAAAAAAGTGGATTTTACCATTCTGTTTGTCCCTTTGTTTGTCTGTCTGTCTGTCTGTCTATCTGTCTGTCTCTCTGCCTGTATGTCCGTCCCCGAACATGGATCTTTAACAGTTTGATGGATTTAGTTAAACTTGATATTTAGATTTTATAGAGATATACGACGAAACTTTTTATTTTTTTTATTTTTACCCCAGCCCTTCAATTAAGGTTAGTTTACTGTTGAGTAATTTTTTTTACTCCCAAATTTTTCGAAAAGGCTCTAACGAATTTGGTTCCAAATGGGTATTTTAGGAGTGTTTGACATAACAAATAAGAGTGAGTACGAGTACTTGTTTTTGGGGTAACAACTCAATTATTTGTAGTTTACTTGTGACTTATTTTTCAAAACGGGAAATATTTTTATTATGGCCATAGGTCTAACGATTTGGTTCCAAATGGGTATCATAGGAGTGTCTGACATGCCATAACCAATAAAGCTCTATACTTATTTTGGAAAGAAAATTTAGCTATGGGTATTTTACTGATGACGGTTTCTTTTAATTTGAGTATTATAAAAAATGGATTTAATGATTTGGTTCAAAATTGGTATCGGTTGACCATTTTAAATATCCATAATAATGTATTTTTATTTATCTAAAATAAATAAATTTAAGGGTTGTTTAATGACAGCAAATTATGGTAAATTTTAATGTTTTGAAAATTGACATTGAAGATTGAATTCAAAATTGTGGGAATCTGTCAAAAGTGTTTCATGTTAAATAATAATAAGTTTTTTTATTTTTACAAACAATATTATATAATTTAGGATAGTGTACAAATAATTTATTTTTGAAAATCTTAATCTTGTTATATATATTTGAACTATTTTGTTTTAAATTTTTATATAAACAGTGCTTATGGTGATTAAAAAGATGATGTGTTAAAACAACCTTATTTAAGGGAGATCTTATTTAAGGGTTATTTGCTCAAAACCTATTTTTGAACATTTTCCTCTAAGCTATAAAACACAATATGAGAAAGTTCCTGTGATTGTGTCGTATCATTCATTAATATTTGCTACACAACAATATTTTTTATTTTCCTACTAAATTTATTCAAAGATAAAAAAATGCATGTAGAATAAGATGTGTATTTAAAAAATTGATGTTGAGAGATAAAATTTATAATAATTAATGATACATTTTATATAAAATTTTGTATTTATTTAATTAGAAAATATCAAATCATGTTTATTAGTTATTGACTGGTAATTTCTGACTACAGCTTATTTAACGTCAGGTTTTCTCCTCTTACTAAAACACAATCATATAAGGTATAATTTTTTAAAGGAAATATAAATAAAACATTTTATAAATTAAAAATTAATGAAAAAATTTGGGTTGAAAGAATATTATATTTCATTATCAAAACTTTTATAAAACCAGTAATTATTTAAGATTATGTTCAGTATTTTAGCAGTAGGCCTAATTGTATCTATGAATAATGTATGGGGTAAATGAAGGGATGGTTCAAGTAGCAACACAGATCTTAACTTAATCTTATATATAAGCTAGTTTTAAAAATATGAATGGAAATTTATCCAATTGTGATCAACTCAATTTTATGTATACCTATTAATGAAGAAACTTAACTATAGGAAAATATTTATAACTACAATAAGGTCAATAGCTATTAAATTATGTAGGAAATAATCTTAAAACAAAGTGTTTTCAATACAGAAAAGTATTCACTTATAACTTCCAAAAAAATCTTAAAACCATAAACAATCAATTTAGAATCGATTTCTAATTACTAAATACTGCTTGGAGCCAAAATGTGACCAACATGTTGAACAGTGTGTACACTCAATATTAAGAATGTGCATCTATACAAGTGCATAGTTAAAACTAGGAATTGTTGCAACCTAGGATGGCCACCTAGCTTACGATTACATTCCTAGTCTTGAGACTATGGTTTTTGTACTGATCATGTAAATGCCAGTTAGGGATGAACGGCCGGTTCATGACCCGGAGTTTATCCAGGGACAAACTGACTGACTAGCAACACAGTTGTGCCCGGTATTTCATCAGAGGATGTTGTTAAACTTAAAACCTGTGCATGGTCCAAGAATATTGTAGAGTTAGGGTAGTTTACCCATAGACAGTTATCAACTATCATCTTTTGTAAGTAATAATTGTATATTTTATATTCCATGTTATTAAACTAGTTAGTTATAGAATAGTAAACATCTCTCGCATTATTTAAATGTGTGTGTGCTCCCATCCTCTATGAACTGGTGACTGGTCATAACAATACGTTTTTGTTTATTCAACTATTGATTTCACTGGTTTTATTGAATAACATAAACAATTTTAAACTTCAACACTGTCACCTAGCTTATATCTGTACAAAGGATATACACTCTCAATTTTAACGGGTCAATATGGATGCTTTATTTCCTACCTAACCATGGATGGAGAGTAAAGGTATTAAATAACTGGATGTATGGTAGGCCTATATGTGTTTAGAACAGAATATTGTATCCAAAAATAATATTTGATTCACTATAAAATAATAAATTATCAAATATTTGAGGTGCTAATAGGCCATATATGATTTTCTTGTTTTTGAAAAGTTAACAATTATAGTTTATGTGTTCATATTTTCAAATGACATATTTAAACTTACTCTTTGTAAGCTACATTTATGATGACCATCAAAACATATGTTTTAGGATTTTTTTAATTTTAATTTTACTAACATTGATTACAAGCACCGCATTACTGAAAGACTAATAAGCCATTGCGGAACTCAGATGAATTATAAGACGCCAAACTTTTCGTGAAATTAACATTGACATTTTAAATATGAATGACTTAAGTTACCTATTGTAAGTATTTGATTGGATATGACTCACCTTCACGGACATAGTGATTGCAGATTATTATTTTCACCAATGTTTAACATGTGGCTTTGGTTTGGATACTAAACCATACATAAACTCGGCTTTTTAAAACCATATAACATAACTGAACATATTTTTCCATATGACTACAGAAGATAGTTTGTATGTTGCACATCACTATATTTCATTATATTTGTGTTACATTTTAAACACCGCCCTTCGAATCGCTTCACACAATTCTCAGTATTTACAGAGCGTAACAAATATAGAGACTATTAGACCTCACTCGCTTGTGATAAATGTTATGACTTGTGTTAAAAAAATTCCTAAATTATAGTTGAAAATAAATGTAAAATACGAGAACAGATTTTCCATTTCCGGCCGCACTCTCAACTTGTGAATGTACTTCACATGCCTGTCTGGTGTAACACTGGATCTAGGGTACTACATATGATCGTATTGATCCGAGTAAGCATTTCCCCCCGTAACCCGTAGTTAACCGGGAAGCTAGGGTGCTAGGCTATAAGACAGATATTGAAACCTCACCTCACTCAACAACTAACGACGTCAACATTCACAACATATGTTTGTGGTGATAGAATTAAATTACAAATTATCCCTAAAAAATAAATAACAACTATTAACCAGAGATGTTGAGAATATCATGTTGATATCGAAAACCAAACAATCGCGCATCGTTGAGAATATTTCATCATTCCTATACCTTTGTGGCAGAAGCTAGAATCAACTTGAAACTATATTTACAAAACCAGACGGGGTTTTAACTTTTCAAGAAACTGCACCATCATTTTCCTAGATAAATAATTATAATACAAAATATCCATTGAATTTTTTATTAACTAAAGAGTCAGATTTATTCATTTATCGTAAATTCTAAGGTATCAGGAGAAATAGGCTTCTCGTCAAGCCCTAAGGAGTACACCCCTCAACAATAGAAGCAATAGTCTACTCCGTGTCTTTAAGGTCATTCACTACAACCGGTTTTTATTCCTTGAAACATTGGTAAAACCCACATTTTAACTCTGATTTTTGAAGAATAATCAACAGAATTTTAAAAAGAGTAAATTGTGGGCAAATGTAAATACTATCACAGCCTTTTTGAAGATTTTATAAAATTGGAATAAGTGATAAAAGATGTTCTTCAAGAGTGATCACAGTACTTTTTAGTCCAAAACAAGTAAATCCATGTAAGCTTAGTAATGTATTGAGTTCTAACATTTTACTAGTTATTTAAACTATGATAATTTAAAAAATATATAAGTGCTGAAATCTATGTTTCCAAATATTTACTGATCAAAGTTGTGAGGCTGTGACCGATAGAACTGGCTCAGTGTAAGAAAGATTGATTATGATTCAGAAGAACAGAATTCGAACACCTGCTGGGTCCATCGGCGATAGTTTTTTCCGCAGTGAAGTTTTCTTTTCCCATCCAGACAAATGCTAGTGTTTCATTAAAATTCATTCTTAACATCTTGTTTTTAAAATTTGTCAAAGAGAGTCACTACTAGCTAGTCAACTTCACTTCATAGTTTGCTTTTCTGATCCTTGTCCACACAGATGGCTACTTTCAGCCAAAATACTGATTCTTGACCGAGTGCTTGGACCCTTATATAGCTCACGAATATATATTTTTTAAATCTATTAAGTATAGTTTATATTATTGACAAACGATGGATTTAACTAACAGCCCTAGGCAAAAATTAAAATTTTCAACCTGGTTGTATTTTCTATAAAATAAATAAACCACACCCCAGCCCCACCCCACATGACACATAATAATAGTAATAATAATAATGATAATGATAGGTGGCCAA